>PVKZ01002945.1:0-108680 GCA_004027375.1 Macroglossus sobrinus
AAAAAAAAAAAAAGTAAAGCTGTTCTGACTAATGACAAAATGGGAGCTGAGAGTCCTGTCGAAATAACCCTCTCATTTCCTGGGAGCAGGGTTGGGGATATAGGAAGGCCCCTCCTCAGAAGCCCCAGTCCACTCAATGTATCATACATTTGAAACTACTGCAGTAGATCACTGGAGGTTACACTCTTAAATTTAATGGACTAGGAAAAGTTCAAAAAGATCTGGAAAGATGGACAGAGGTTTTACTTTGTCAAGAAATGGTTTTTAAAATTACTACCATTTCATAAATGAAAGGACATCCAGGGCCAAAAAAAATTAAAAAGAACGTTCTATTAAAATGAATAAATTTAGCTTTGCTTTATGAAACTATCAGAGAAAAACACATTATGGACCAGTACTTTAGGAAGCCACTCCAGACCATCTCCCTCAGGCTTATTCATGTTCTAAAATTACACAACTCCTACATCTTTGGCTCTCCTATTCTGAAAGAAATAACCAGGAACACCTTAGGTATCCAAAAAACTATTTTCTAAGACTACTATTTGTTAGTAAATAAAGTGCCCCAGAGTGACTGAAATAAAAAAGCAACAAAGACCAGACAGAGAAAATCAAGTTAAAATGTATGACTATAAAACTTCAATCTCAAAATGCGTAACATCATTTTAGTTATTTTAATTCTCCCCACACTTAAAAAATAAAAAGCATAAGCAACACTAAACTTCCCAGTGTTTAAGTGTTATTTTTTGTTCCCTCATATTCAGTGTTCAGTTTTATCAACTTCATACTTTTGTTTAATAAGTTCAACTTTCTTCTCAAAGGCACCATAGCACTGAGGTATTTCTGGGGATCTATTTCCTCAACCTATTGTTTCTTTCTTTACATTTCTGGAAAATCCTTCTGGCCACAAGAGGCTTGTACAAGCACTTGTGATCACCAAAGAAACATGAGGAAATCTAGCTGGATAATAAGGTGAAGCTGTTAGTTCAGGATTACATAACCTCCCTGAACCCAAAAAGCAACATGGTCTACTGATCATTGCTACAAACTATTTTTTTATGACTGTTCAAAATTTCTAAGTTATAAGAACATACAGCATCCTGTTAGCTAAGTAAAAGTTCATTGTGAAATTCAAATATTTCTCTGCTAGTTTTGATACCCAAAAGACCTTTATCTCTCAAATCACTAAATATTAGGTACTCAGAAAATCTTAAAAGTTTCAACTTCATGTTGCTCTTCTACTCCTGAAACTGCATATAACATATTCTACTTGGATCTTAGACCTGTCTTTTTTCCTGAGAAGTCCATACCAACTTTATTTTACTGCACTCAAACTTTAAAGCAATTTCTTAGAAATACTTCTATGTCAGAGAAGAGATAATAACCACCAACCATCATTTTGAAAACTCTTACTGTCTTCTCTTTTCTTGGAAATAAAGATAATACCATTAACTTTTATTCAAACACCCTTTTTCCAATTAAAAAAATATTCTATTTCCTCTATGTTCCTCGTCATATAGCACATTTGATGAATGAAGCGCGAACAAGGGAGAAAGACAGCTATGAATCCCTTTCTCACACTTCGTTTCTATGCACTGATTTCTTAAAATAGTTATAAAGGGGTAAGACTATATTTTCCAGTATAGAAAATCTACAAATACCACTTTCTTTCACCACAAAGGCATCATTTGGAAGTCGTATAGGTTCAGAGATTGAAGGACACTCTAGACTGAAGCTGACCAAAGGGCCTCTGAAGGCATAGTCTCAGGTCACACAATGATTATGTTTAAATATATTAAGGAGAGGACAAAGCTTATTCTAAAATTATCATATCCATTATTTAGAGCACACGCGCACACATACAATAGGGAAGCTGATCATTCACATCATCTCTCTCTTAGACATCACAGAATTTTGGTCCATCATTATTTTAGAGTTCCTACATAAAATATTTTCTGAGTTTGTTTCCAAAGAAGCACCTGAAAAACCATAAAGGTCTTCATCCTGTCACTTTCATTTGAAAAGAAGCTGGGTATAATAAGGCTAATCCAAGCTAATCCCTTGGGCACCTTCAGTCTGCCTGAATCTGTCAGAGCTGCCAATCCTTAGTGCCTTGAGGAATACCTGAGTCCTGGCTACAACCTATTCACTCATCTCTCTGCTAATACCACCCTTACAAGAGTGAAATTAAAGCATCTCAACTATTCAGAATGATACTAAAACACAGCCTATTGAAAGCTCCTGGCTGAGAGGCAAAGCCATGCCAGTTGCAGAGCCTCTTCTATTTATTCCCAGAACAATCCTTGGTGGTTATTCAGAAATGAGATGTCCTCTTGACAATAAATTCCTCCTCCCTTCTTAGATGTCAGAAAACACACACACATGACAAACATGGGAGGAGGTGAGGAGTAAAAGGATGGGCTTGGCTAGAGGAGTTCACTCTAGAGATCTGCCCCAATTGAAAAACCTAACTCTGCCAACCTTCACAGCTTTTTGCTTGTTTATTTCCTAGCTGGCACAGTATCAAAACCAAATACATACACCAATTCATAGGGAAATAAAAGAAGGGGCACAAGAAGGGTAAGACCAATTTCTTACAGCTTAAACCACTATGAAAGATAAAGCATACGGTATCTACAAGTATAAAAAAATTAACCATATTTAGCAATATACAAATATGCATGAATGCACACAAAGAAAATACAGTATCAGGGCTTTCTTTTGGTTCCAGATTATAGGTTTCGTGTTATAATTTTATATGCAGAAATAAGAGCTTCTTATTGAAGAAGGTTTATTTTTATAGGAATATGCAATATTCATTCATAAATAGCAAATGTTTTCATTAGATTTAAGATTTTCTTTTTAAATTAAAATTTTTACCACTATAGACCCTAAGTTCTAATTTCCATGCCATGACAGTTCACATCAACATTTTAAAACCATATGCAAATTCTACCACCCAATTTAGCAGTCAGGCAGCACATATTGTAGCTCTCATGTTTGGGCACCTTTGAAGATGGAGTGATATTTAATACAGAATATAAGAAGTCTTTTCATCTTACACTGTGGAGTAATTGTTTCCCACTTCAGAACTATACTATCAGTTATCATCTCTGACTTGCTCTCTTAAGAGCTATGGCCAGCATGGAAAAAAATGACAGAGAAAATAGGCTTACTCAAGGGAGTCAGATCTTTGCTAACTGCCAAGAAGAAATCATGGCTAGTGTGGCACAGCACAATAAGATACAGCATGAGAAATGACATATGTTACTGCCCTTTGGTTCTAGGAAACCACTTCTACTAAATGTCCTCAGAATGCAGAAGTTGAACCTTTCAAAGTGTTGAACATTCCAAATAAAAATTATTGCTATGCTTGGATGGTGTTTACTATTATTGTACATATATACTTGAGGGAAACTGTACATATATGCCTGCTGAAAATTTCTGTCTACAAAATATATAATGAAGGTGGGAGCTACAAAGAGCTTTCCCCTAGATTCTAGTAGTTGAACTGAAGCAAGCAATGTTTTCAGTTATCTATTATCAAGCTGGGTTCACATAGGTTGTCTACCAAGTATAAAGATGATATAGTTCAAAAGCCTATCGGTCCTGACCCACAGAGTAAACCATCTCCTATATTTAATAAGCATAAAATATAATGACAAAAGTTTGTGGAGTAGGGCAAAGACCAATAAACAAATTATCTTAGGCATTTTTCATCCTGTGTCACAGAGGAAACAAATAAAAATAAGAAAGTAAATAACAGGCACACATGCACTTAAGTCCAATTCGAATGTCATGATGTATAAATAAATATAAAAGGCAAATGGAAAAGAGGAGTATTTAAATTCCAATCACTGTTACAAACATTTTCTCATTAAAATATAAACCCTTACCTTTGTTTGTCTCTTATTGGCTTCTCTTCTGGCTTCTCTCTCTTTCAGTCTTTTCTCCTGCAAGAAAAGGGGAAAAATTAGCAACATACAAACTTCTTGTCTATTAGGTGTAAATCAGACTACACAATCATAACAATTTTTTAAGCCAACTAATATGTGACATTCATTTTCCATTCATAACTGAGTAAATATTTATGAGACTGGCATACATATGCATAATCATTAAGTATATGTCAAACATATCTGGAATCAAATCCCACTTCTACCACTTACTAGCTATGCGATTTGGGGCAACTTATGCATATTCTCTCTCACTTTCTCATCTAAAAATGGAGATAATAGGAGCACATATTTCATAAAATTGGTAAAAGAATTATATAATACAACATACATAAGTATTTAGTACAATATCAGACATATAACTAGGATAAATATTGTGTTTCTTTTTATTAGAAACAATGTTCTGCTACTAATTGGTCTTTTCATCCTGATAGCATCTTTTCCTGATAGCATTTGTGGACAATAATTATTTTTTACCAGTCTTACCAGATAATTAACTATGTTTAATAGTCACACAAATTTTTGTTGTAATTATTCAGTAGCTAGCCTTCTCCCAAAACATTAGAGAATCTGAAATGGTACTTTAAAGTTACAAAAGTAACCTCGATATGCTCACATCAGAAAAACCATTTCTATACATGTAAACATAATCTTTATTCTGGGGCTTTTCATCTAGCCAATTTAATCAATGCAGAAAACAAATATATTGCCAATTCTCCACTACTACTGAACACCAGTATTAATTCATTATAGTCAATGAAGGGTATTTTAAATTTCAGATTCCAACTGGCTATCAGAATTCACATGTGCATGCAAATGGGATAATTCTTTCCTTTTAAGCTTTCTTCCACAAGTCTCAGATGGATAAAAGATATCCAAGACCTTTAAAATATGAAGTGAAAATGACTACGACATGAAACTAAAGAACAATAAAAATATATATACTTTTAATGCTGGGTGAAACAAAAGGAAAACTAGAAAACTTTTCATTCTTATCTTAAAAACCTATGTTAACACTATCTGAAAAGAGTCAAGAGTAAACATAGTCTTTAAACAGAAGAAGAAAGAGAATTATAATAATTTTAGAAATGGATATAAGGAAGAAAGTACAATTTTTTTAAGGCAGGAAAAAATTCTTTGTCAAAAAAAATATAGATGCTATAAATGCTATAGATGCTATAAAGAACAAGACATAAAGATAAAAGGTTGGAGTACAATGACTTGAGGGGGAAAATATAATTGAATTTTATAAGATTCAGTAAGTGAGGTTTCCTCCATACTCACCTTAATTTTATGTGGTTCAAATGTTCTAAATCTTTTATTTTATAATTTTATTTTTGAGGATAGATTAGTACCAAAAGACATTTTTTGCCACACAAAATGAAGGCAACATTTTATCTTTAGTTCTGCCATGCTACAATGATTAAGTATAAGAACAGCATGAAATTCAATAATAAAAATCAAATTCACCTGGAAAGGAGAACAGAAAAATCCCATTTCAAGGTACAAAAAACTCCCTTTATAGCTACTGTTATACTTCTTTTGGCTTTTCACATACTACAGGTTCTTAGCTTCCAGAAAAGAAAGTGCCATAAAATAAAAAATTTCATCAGCAGTCAGGACTATGTATTTAAACCATTTTCATTCTATGGTGATCTTGCAAATTTGTAGAACTAAAAATACAATTCGTATTTCAGGAGGTGGAAGAAGCATTGAATGAGTCTCAGGCAACTGCATCAGCTTGGTAAGGAATTAAGTTTCCAATTGTCACAAAGAGAAAGGGTCTTTGTAGTCTGTGACCTAATCTCTCTCCTTACTTCAGTATTACAGGAACCTCTTTCTCAGGGAAGAGACCTGGCTCAACAGAAGTGAATACAAGAAGGATTACAAGATTTTTGTCCCTGAAGATACCCTTTGCCATCCAAGAACAAAACCCTCATCATCCTAAATCCCTCCCAGGAATTTAGAACACAACAAGGTTGTCTGATCTGTTATAGAATGTCATTTAAACAACATAAAAATTGGTCTTCAACGTATAAATCTACTAACAACTACAAACAAGGATATGAAGACAAGGAGAAAATTTTACATAGAAACACTGATTGACCAATTCCTTCAAATATCTGCTGAGCTACTAGGCAGCAGGCCTCATGGCAGGCTCTGGATATATAGGAAAGGGTCTTTGTAATCTGTGACCTAATCTTTCAGAACTCTTTAATTCCATTAGTACCAAACTCCACTGCGACTCCTTAACCCCAGTCTCTAACTGTTAACCACCAATCTAACAACCACCACACCTCTCAAAATACCATATGGAGTTAAAAAGAAAATCCCACACAACAAAAATCTTAATATAGATAATAAAAAGCTCAAAGACTTGCCACACACTGATAAAATCTATGCAATTTTGAGTATGTCTTATTTTACAAACTGGATATGAAGGAGGGCTCAAGTACTAAGATGAACTGAGTATCTACCGCAAGATGCTATAAGCTCATGAGAGTAAGAACAGAAACGTCCCAGGGGGACATCTCCAAATTATAGGCAAAGGTTCTGTAGTAATAAGCTGGCTCCTTTCTTATAATTAATCTGGTTGTGATAATGACAGGAACAACTGAAAGCAGGAGGAGGAAGGGTCTGTAGAGGAAGAGGATCAGTTTTCCTCTCCTGAAAATAAAATTTAGTTCATAAAGTCCACTTTAGAATTAAGTACCAGATGCTTAGTCCCTGTCCTGATAATATTTCTGACATAAGTAAAATTTCATGAAGTTTATGAGCCAGACCAGTCTCTGACAATGCCTTAGACTCTTAAAGGGCCACAGCTACTTAAAAATGGATTCTGGTACTAGTAACTAGTACCAATGTAATGAACATTGAAAGAATGGTAATACTAGTTTGGGGGCCTAAACTAGAAACTATTAACCACCCCACTTTTTTATTCCTAAATTTGAGACCAATGACCTTGCCCTGGAAACACAAATAATTTCCATTATTTGTCACTCCTTCAAAATACTCCTCTCCTGTTATCACCCTCCACCTTTTAATTCATTGCTTCAGAATTGCCCTGTTGTAAAAGAATACCTGATGATTTGAGATTGGTGGGAACACAAATGAATAGTTAATGACTAGAGAACAAAGTCTGTAGAGTAACAAAGACCGTGGCAAGAGTCCCAGAGCTGCTACTTATAAGCTGTGGGGGCCTTGAGAAAATTACTTGACCCTTCTAAGCCTTAGTTTTATTTATCTTCTATAAAATGAGACTAGCTCACTTATCTCAGAGGTTAATTTTTAGCACATGATAATATATCTAAAGCACTCAGGACAGGGCACAAGTAACTGCTACTTATTACTAATTCTCTCATTACTATTCTTAAGTTGCCTGATTACTGCTTCCCTCCTTCTTAACTAGCACACAAATTTATGTTTAGATACCTGGATTCCATGCAAAATCAATTCTGTCAACACAAAATAGATTTTCTAAAAAGTCCTTTTAATTTGTTCTTAACTTTCTAATGTTCATGCTAGTAGTAAGTGGAACCTAGAGCAATGATGTCCATCTTTTCAAGCAGTCCAGAGTCACATTTTGACTTGGTTATGTTACCTAACACCCATTCCAAAATGGATAAAGCATGCAAAGCAAATTTTAAGAGAATAAAGAGAATGTCATAATGAACTGCCTCTCCCCACTCTCCGCTGTTATAGGAGATATTATCACCCTAAATGCAAGTAATCGTTCAGGCCTAAGAATCATGACACATACCATGGAGCAGATTTTCGCTCCATTAAATTAAAATCCTTTCAACAATGAAATCCATAGCCCATCTTTCACAGTTCTGACTGAATTATTGGAAAACAGACTGTTTCCATGCAAAAGTAGTGCTTTTCCATTTATAATATACTAATGGCTTCATATGCAAAAATTATAGCTTGTGCTATAATTTTACTTCCAATGAATGGTTTCAAGAGATCAATAGAGAAAATAGTAACAGGCCTACTTAAGTAGTGATTTATGACTATGCCAGGGGAAGCTAAAGATTGGAATGGTTTCAGAAGAAAATGATGCTTAATGGCTACAATGAAGCCTTGTGAAGAGAAATAAAACTGCTGACTGAGTAACACATAGCAGGGTGAGTAGCTATGAGTTCCAACAAGCAAACAGCTAAAATTCTACTCCCTGTGATGCTATAAACTACACTTTTTTTTTTTTACCATAAATTCTTATTGCTTGGTTTCTAAGTTAAAATCCTTACTGTTCAGTTTCTAAATCTTTAGGAGAAAGATATCTACTTGAATCACAGTACAAATTACAGAGCTTTCAGAATTTGATATATGAAAATATGAGTCAAGGACAAGTAGGCAAAAAAAGAACAGCCCAGTCCTACATTAGAAAGACTGCATATTCAAAACTAAGGTGCAAGGTTGTTCATTTTAAACAACAAGGAGGAAACTACTTTCAAACAGAATCACTAAAGACTAAATCCACTTTATATTAAAGACTTTATCCTTTTAAACTAAAAATATAATCATAAAATATTTTGAACATGCTCAAAGAATACTCCTAAATTTATGAAAACTTCTAAAATTGACACATTTAAAAATATGAAAGATATGTCAAATATAGAATTATGTAGGGAGTTTTCTTTTCACATGTAAAATTCTTTCAGGCATGTTCCTCATTTATAATTTTGTCAAAAGTTTTTTCACCTTTTTCTATCTTCATAAAGTAAACCTTATTCCTAGACTTTTACATTAGTATTTCAAGTATTCTTTAGAGACATACAGTTTTTCTCCATATACTTTAATAGAAATAACAAAATTATGAGTGATAGCTTCACAGGAAACATAATTACATTTGCCCAAGGTAAAACTTGATGCTAGAAGAACTAAAAATTGTCATTATAGTAGGTAATATATTCAATTAGGGAAAAAAATACAATTTCAAAACCAATAATGCATTCGGGTAGAGCAATTAGGATAAAATAATTCATGCAGGATTAATAATTTATTTAGTTTTTCAGTAAAATTTTAGTAACCACTAGAAAATAAGTGAACAAGATGAAAGCCCTATCATTAAGCAAGGAACCCGATTTGTAAGCAGGGAAAAATTACACATTAAAATTCCATCTTTCAAACAGGAACAGTAATTTTATTCTCATGTCTTACCAACACACACAGAGCCAGTTGATCTCTTTGATTTAACTCCCCATTCCCATTCCCTCATTTTTCATAATAGGAAAGTGCAGTCCAAACTGCTGACTAATAATCTCAGATTGAACTAGGTAAGCAAGATTCAGAATCCAAATGCAAGTATTCTACCATGCAGTATGACACTCTTTCCATCAAACATTATGCCAAACATTAAAACTTACCATTTAAGAAAAATATGTCTTCTAGGCAGAAATCAGGTCCATGACAGCCCGGTGTATCACTTATTTGAGCACTGGTATTGTCTTATGTATGCCATTGTTATAAACATGCCCATTCCAATGTGAAATTTTCTCTAATAACCACTTATAGGTGGCTAAATAATAATTTTACTGATAAAAATACCAAAAACTACTCATATATGGGACAAGCAGCATTTACATTAAAGTTGTGTAGACAGATTATTTTAGTTATTTCCTAGTGCTTTTTTCAGGCTACATATTTTCAACCTCCAATACTGAAGGAATGCCATCTTGTGAAGAATATCCTTCTTTTATATAAAATAGTAACCCTTGACTTGTTTTTAAAAAGACCTACTATCTATTTTAGTTACAGGGTACTAACATCAAAAAGAGCAGTACATAAAATTCTTCTAATTCTTCTCACACCGATGTCAGCTCAAAAATGCTGTTCAACCTTGCTGTGAGAAAACCAGTGATATTTTAACAATGGTACAAAGAAAGAAAATGAATTATTTAAAAGATCAAAAATAAATGGAAATAGAAACATGTAAAACAATTTATATATAGTATACTACCTTGCATGTAACAAAGGAAGAAAATAAGAATATGTATGTCTCTTCATTTGTATTTACATAAAGAAACTGGAAGGATAAATTAATAATAAAAATATTTACCTATGGAGTGGAGATATAAATAAGAAGAGGTATGGGCAGAAGCAAGACTCAATGTTAAATTTTATACGATCTTGATTTGGTACAATGTAAATCTCTTATTTATTTCAAAAATTTAAATGTAAAAAGTTAGAGGTACAAAATATTCAGTGACAGAATATCCATAGTTAAGTATGATTTAATTATAATCTTCTTGAGGACAGAGGAACCTGTGTACTTTAAGCATTCTCTCTTCACAACCTAGGGCAGAGCCTAGCACACAACTGTGTGTAATAAAAGTAGAATTAGTCATTTTGAAATTAAGTTTCTAAAGGATGCAGAAATAATATTCCAGAACCTAGATACAGTAGTAACTTCCACCTATGGGAAAAAAGGGGTGAAAGGGAAGACAAGAAAGAAGGGGGAAATATTATTTTATGTAAAGTCTTCATATTTATTTTATTACTATCCACAATTAAAAATAAAGAATAAAATGTTCTTATGCTCAATAT
Organism: Macroglossus sobrinus; assembly: GCA_004027375.1. Classification (NCBI taxonomy): domain Eukaryota; kingdom Metazoa; phylum Chordata; class Mammalia; order Chiroptera; family Pteropodidae; genus Macroglossus; species Macroglossus sobrinus. Next base: position 10,503 of record PVKZ01002945.1, read on the forward strand.
TCCCCTGGATGAATGCTTGAAGTAGACTATAAGCTGAAATACGAGAAGCTACTGACACTCTTAATATTATTAAAAATTTTAGTTAAATTATTAAAACCAATTTTCCATTTAAAGTACTATACAGAAAGTAGAAATGCAGGAAATGTTTATTTCTCTCAATAACAAATACTCAACAACCACAACCAGTATATTTCAGGTTCATTAGTCCTCCCTGTTTCCGGAATGTTTTTCTTACCATTCATTTCTATCCCTAAAGCTATCTTCAATATCTTTTTCCTATTCATCGAATGTTACTGTGAAGCTGCATCAAATCTTAAAGAAATGAGAATGGCTGTTCTATAAAAAAAAAAGTTTAGCGGCCATTAAATAGTTACAGTGTTAAATAGGAGTAAAAAACTACAAGAATCCTTCTCAGGATACAGTTAATAATGTCCTCATCCAAAGGCTTAAGAGTTTCTTAATATGAAACTTAATAGTACAGCAGTGATTCTTGGGTATGATACTGTATTACCCTGAAATCATTCACTGTCTCAAAGGCATACTGCAGAAACTTCTTTTAAAGTGTAAATCTGTTTTAATTCATTAAATGACTCATTTATCTAGCAAAATGTTCACTTTTATGGGAATTAAGTATTGTGAAAAGACACTGATATCATGAGTAATCAGAATGGAGTAAACCCTTTCAAGAATAACAGAAAATTGCCAAGTTGAAGGCCAATGGGCACCTAGGCACCTACTTATATAGAAGCATTCCCTCTTACAAGGTTTCCTTTTTAAATATATGTAAATATGTGTGTGTGTGTGTGTGTGTGTGTGTGTGTGTGTGTAGTTTAATCTTATATCCATTACCCAGTAGTTTCTATAGAAAAAAAAATGTATTAAATTGAAGCTCAACACAACATTAATGCCACTTGAATGGCTGAATAGTGAAACAAACTGTGGTACATCCACACCATGGGATACTGCTCAGTAACAAAAAGAATGAAGTATTGATACAACAACGTGAATGAACAGACAGAATATCATGCTGAGTGAAAAAAGCTGATCCCAAAAGGCTACCATACTACATAGTCTCATTTACGTAACATTCCTGAAATGAAAAATTATAAAAATGGAGCACAAGAGATCTCCCTGTATTACTTCTTATAACTATATGTGCAACTATAATTATCTCAAAATTAAAACTTTAATGTAAAAAAATCACTAATATTATTTGTGTCACCTCACCAAAAGCAGATTTAGGTGACAATCTCAGAAACCAGTCAGTATACAAAGCCTCTACCAGATGAAAGAAGGAAGAGTAGATAAAATGACAAAACAGCAACAACAAAAAAAGTATTAGAGAAATTAAAGTTAATACGTTATTAATGAATATCTAATGAATATTTAGTAATGTATACAGACATATTAGATTTCACTTAGTATTCATTCATGATGGAAAAAGCTTACCCGATGCTTTGCCTTAATTTTCTTCCTATATTCTTCCTTGTCAAATTTGTCCTCTTCCTGAAGCCTTTCCTTTGCCTTATCTAAGTTGATACCACCAGTGTCATCCTCTTCCTCAGTATCCTTCAAGACAGATTTCTGCATCTGTGGCCATTGCTGAACCAACTGCAGAAAGGAAAAAGGTTAAGTATAGGACAGCAAACATTAACAGAATACCATTTCCTTTTGTATAACAATTTTGAAATGCTGTATATAGACACTTTCTGCCTACCTACATTTCTTAAACTTTCTAACAAAGCTTACAATTAAAGTGAGCAAGCCACAGAAAAGACTGTCCCTATTAGGGTAAATAATGCTGTCATAATCCAGTGAGAGCAGTATTAAAGGAAAATTTCATTAAATAATTTTAAGATAGTTGCCTTAACATCATTTTAAACAGTGTTCTTAGTATGCCGTATTCTACTAACTTGGGTCCACAACGACCTGCAGAGGACCATAGCCAGGCTGACCAAAGTACTCTCACGCCAGCTGCCACTGCACCTTGTATGTACTTCCAACACTTACCTCACTGTACTGGGTTGTTTTACTTTTCTGGTTTTCTTACTAGAATGAATCTCCTCGAGGGCAGTCATATGTCTTGTTCATGTATTCTCAGAGCCTAACACAGTACATGGCACACATGAGGTGCTCAAAATTGATCAATGGATCACGTATCAACTATTATAACACATAAAGACTGAAATAAGAGTAAAGGAGAGAATTTGTTTGAGTTTCACAAGTCTGCTCAGATTTAAATAATTTTACACAGATAATTTGTGGTCAGGCAAGGTGACACAAAAGTTAGGGCACTGATCTCGGAGCCAGGAGACATGGCTTAATGTCCTGGCTTTCTCATCAGGCCACTGCATGATTCTGAATAAATTACTTAATCTCTGGCACCTGTGTCCTTGTCTGATAAATAAGGTTTGTTTGACTCAATAATCTTCCAGGTCTAACACAGTTAAATTCTATAGACAATTTAGACAAAATGATTCTTATTTTACCTAATAAGTGATGACCAGAAGGATTTATGTAGCTGCCACTATTTTTGAAAGATTGCTACTTAACCGGCAGGCAAATGGAAGTTGTAGGCACACCTATCACAGGTATTAGTACCTCCCCTCACTCTTGTCACCACCACAGTCATTCTTTAGGATGAAAATCCTACAGTCTCAACTTTTGGCAATGATTGGGGGTCACAAATATACTACATAAGCAACCATGCAAGCAGTCACTGACACTAATGAAGAAGCAGTGAGATCAGCTGTGACAGTAAGAATGCCATCCATTGCTCTGACTTGTCACCTCTTTTTCTATCAGAGGAAAAAATAAGGCCATCTTTCTGTGGGTGGAACAAATAGTAGCATTTCTTTGGGAGTTTTATATTAGAAGTTTCAATGTGGCTCACAGCCACACAGAGTCCTATCAGCAATAAGCTTGCACTGAAAAATTTTATAGTTAAGATTTACATTCACCTTGCAGGTAATTAGTATAATCTGTGCAGTTAAACTTAGTAGCACAGTAAGGAACCTCATTATCCTAACAGCATTAATCGTGTTTTACAGTAAGCATCTGATATAATACAACTATATTCTAGTTTTAGACTGCTTCTCAGGTACTGACCTCTTTTTAGTAATTTCATAAAAATTCATTAATTATCAATTACATGGCCTTCCTCTGCAACTACCAACGTTAAATTGTACTTTATTTTGTAAGTTTTTATATGATTTATACACCATTTCACTTCATATTATTAGTGTAAATCTGGGCTTCTGAAGAAAAGCATCCTTCTCCAAAGAAACATCCAAATCTTTGTTAATTTCAAAATTCAAGGGAAATACATGCCGCTGAATACAGATTGTGTAGGTAGCATCTATGTTAATAATGATGAACTAGCTGATATGATACATTAGAGCTGGTATAAAAAGTTCTGTTATTTTGTTGGGGTATTAGACAATGGTTCATTCATGCAATAAACTTTCTCTAAGGGTTAACTGTATGTTAGGCACTGTTCTAAGTGATAAAGACAGAGTAGTGAGCAAAGTCAGATGAACAAATGCCTTCCCTCATGTAGCCGGTCTCATTCTGTTGGAGTGGAAGAAATGTACAATAACCAAATATAGAATAAATTATATAGTAAGTGCTATGGGGAAAAAAAGACAGGGAAAAGGAAATGGGATTGTGGTAGGTGTGGAGTGCTGTGTGATATATCAAGATGAACAGGGAAACCCATAGGTTGGTGAGAATAAAACTGAGATATGATATTCAGTATGATCACTAACTACTAGCCATTACTCCTTAGGTAAGTCACTTGATTTTCTAGATGTTCTTCCTTTTTAAAAACAAAGATAATATTAACATGTAATAGAGTGACCTTTCATGAGCTATCTGTGAGTGGTAACCCCTTCCCTACTCTATTAGTATATATTTACACTAAGACCAAGGTAATGGTGAGATGAAAATCAAGCACTTAAGTGTCGGAGATTATTTTAAAACAGAATTCCTTCTCATAGCAGGCCAGTATGTAAGAAACATGCCAATACAGCTTCTATAATTGAGGAACTGCAAAGCAGAGACTTGAGTCCAGCAAAAGAAGCTATGGCAAGTAGATGTGTTATTATTCTTGTGCCACAGAACATGTCAATGAATACTATGAGGGAAAAAAAATAAGAATTAAAAGTGGAATTTAGGAAGTTCAAAATCAACTCTATTGTTATCATCAATAAGTATCTCAGTTTACTGACAATAAAACATTCTTGCCTATAGGTATATAGCTGATGAAATGCCTATAGTAACAGGAAATGCCTACTGTGCTTTAGAGAAACATTCTTTTTTCTCATCAGTGAATTGGCAGTTAGCAAGAGAGTTAAATTCTTTATAAGACCTGGAATGTACAGTAAGTCCTCACTTAACATCATTGATAAGTTCTCTGTAACATCTGGTGAAACAAGCTATGAAGAATCCAATTTTACCCTAGGCTAATTGATATAAACAAGATAAGTTCCCTCATCATCTCACCAACATTATAATGAAAGAAAGGACATTATTTGAGGACCTGCTATACCCCAGAAATGAAGCATTTAAGAATCTTACCTCCCCTTCATCAGTAAATGTTATCTTCTTATTCACTTTAAAATTTCTCTTCATTACTTTTTTTGCTTCTGCAACCTTGGTCACTTTTTTCTTGACACTGGATTTAGAAGCTTCTTTTTTCTGTGTGAGAACATACAAAAAAACAGATGATTAGGTAAATGGCTGCTTTATATTAACAATTTAACTCTGAGTGCCTTTACTGCTCATTGGCTGATGAGAAGCACCAAAAATAGTGTCTAGAAATGAAATTATTAGACTTATTAACTAAGCATAAATAAGACAAATGTTAGACATAAATACCCTTTGAAATCTATTCTATTACTAAAACTTTCTAACCTAATAATGAAGCACCAGAGACTATATGATAATGTGTTAAGTGGATATTTTATATAAATAAAGGTATCTTCCAACTAAAAAAAATAGAGCACATTTTTAAAACAACTTTGATTTCCAAGTGCAAACAAACTTTTAGGCTAGAAAAATGTTTACTTCAAAAGCAATGACTAAAATAAATTGTTTACGACTCAAGATTCTTCCTCTCATTATAGTAATTTACCAAATGAACACTGGAAAATATCCTATGATAACTATGCTGTGTGCAAAAGTGAGATGGTGTAAGAGTACTTTTAGAGGGATACACTGATAAGCACCTACCTAATGTCAGAAAACCATTAGAGCAAGATAATAAAAATACAAAGCCACCGCTTACTTATGCTAAGTGAGTGTTGAGTGAACCAACTGAGATAGGAAGATGCAGGCATACTATAGCCTACTTTGATGGGTAACAAGAAGTAACACCTTTGGGAAGAATTTGGATTATTTTCCTCGAATTCAAGCCAGTAGTACCATTGGTGGTACTTAGTAAACTAATATAAGACAGCCTCCATTAGATGAGTAGACAGAATGAGCAGAAGTCTTTGGCATAGTAGTTAAGAAAATGGCTTTGAATTCAAGCTCTGCCACTTATGAGCTGTGAAAGAAGAGCAAGTTACTTAACCTTTGTGCTTTAGTTGTAAATTGAGGATAACTGTACCTATCTCGAAGGGTTGCTAGGAAGAGGTTAGTAATAAATGTAAAATATACAAAATATAAGTGTTAGATAAACCTCAAATAACCACTATTATATATTGATTCCATGCTACCTAAAGAAACCGTGCCAAATGCACACTCTTCTTACTATGCAAAATCCCAGACTTCAAGCTTTCTAGGAGATTGGTTTTTAAACTCTGCCATAGGGAACCAGCCAAGGAAAAGTAAGAAATGAGGGACTGATCTAAGAAACAAGAATTATCAGAAGCACTGAGAAGATGTACATTAGTTACAACTGTTACATTATGGTAATAAATATGCACAAAAAGAACAATTCATTTAATAAAGTAAATATTATTAACAATATTAATACAAAAATGCTTAAAAATAAAATATCATAAAATCAAAACAACAAATTTAGTAAAACAGGTTTGAGACAAGTTATTAATAAATTGTATTTCTAGATAATGAAAATATTTATGAAAATCTGCTCGAGCATATGCAATAATGTTATGACTTAAGTACAAGAAAGTCTTGACACTGATGGTTCTGTTATGTGAGTATTACTAACACTGCTTGTGTATATCTGGTTCTTACTATATGCAAACCATAATATCAGACCATAAATCAATTAATACTAATTTTTATTACATCATATGGAGATATCAATTATGATATACTATATCTGACAAGATTTCTACAAAAAGAGAGGTTTTACATTTCTTATTCCCATGGGATACGCCATCTCCTCCATCCCCCAGTGACTGCATGAATGGTACCATCTGGTGGCATAATGCCCTAAACCAGTGTGCCCATCCCACGCAAACCCCTCCCCAACACTGTGCTCTAAGATACATTACTATTATTCACCCTCAGGCATATTACAGAATTTCTTCATTTCCTTATCTCGCTTCTGAGAGTAAATGAGTCAACTATGTGATGGTAAAACTCCTAAACTATAAGAGAACAATATGGCAGGAAGCTTGTTACTGAAATAAGTTGCTATCTGTATGACACCATGTGAACCCAGGGCATTAATAAGAGCTCCTCCTCTTCTTCCTCCCAATCATAACTTCTACAACTTTCTCTCCACAAACACTTATCAAAGACCACCACCAACAGACTGCCAGGCTTGGTGACTGTGTTACTGACTCCAGTGGGATCTTCTGGTTTTTACGGTTAGGTCAATTCTTAAGGATCTTGGGCTGGCTAATACTCTGTCATTAATGATACAGAGACTCCTGATCAAACTTAAGAGGCTCATTATAATGTAAAAATAACAAAAGTAAGTTATAATCAGTTAAAAAAGAAAAAATACTAGGAAAGTTAGCAACAGAAGCAAACTTTCTGAGGGTGATGGTGATGCTCTATATCTTGACAAGAGTTTGAGTTACACGGGTGTACACATTTGTAAAAATTTATCTAGTGTTACACTTAAATTGGTGCATTTTGTTCTACATAAATTTCTACCTCAAAAAATAATTCTATAAGCAAATATTGAATTTAAATGTCAGGCAAACTCAAGTATTAAGAGAAAGTATATGATGTTGGCAACTTACTCTGAAATGAGCTAAATAAGAAAGGATGATGGATGAGGAGATGGAGAATTGCATGATAAAGGTAACATGGTAAGGGTTAATTGTAGAATATGAGTGGTGGCTATTTTGGTATCCAAAAGTATATTTTTTTACTTTTCTGTATGTCTGAAATTTTTTGTAATAAAATATAAACCCCAGTCCCAGGAATGAGAGAAATAATGGGAAGTAAAGATGCCAAAAACTGTCAGAACAGAACACAGGTCAGTCAGGAAAACAATCCTGCAGAGTGTAATCTTGGAGTAATGAGGGTCAACTGGAAGAGCTGTAGGGAAATCTATGAAACCACTGAAATTATGTAACAAAATTTGGAAGTATTTTCATTTTTCCATATTTATGGTTTATAACAGTTTCTATAAGGGATCTATGATCTCTCCCTAAAAAAAAAAAAAGTTAATTTTTTTTGTTTGTTTGGGGAAAGCCACTGAAAGAATGAACAGAAATGCCAACATGGGTGAAAAAAACACATTTTTATTATATTTTCCCCATAGGCATGGCTTTGTTCTGATACTCTAGAGTAATTCTTCACTCATATATGCACTGTCATCAATACGCAAGATATCACAGGACATACTAGGGCCCCAGCAGTGAAAAAGACAGGAAGACTACCAACTCTCACTGAGCCTAACTCTATCAGTGAAAAAATAAAATTAAACCAGTGAAAAATATTATTCAATCACAAGTAGAGTAGTGTACAGAAAAAAAAAAAAAAAACACAGTATGAATGAATCAATGTAATAGCGTGAGCCTTTAGAAGTCAAAGAAAACTTCCTTTTGAGGGACAGATGTTTGAACTAAGCAGCAAACAACCAAACACTGCTGCATACTGGCTCATCAGTGATAACAAATACCTTCTGTATGTCCACTAATGGCGTATTTCATATATCACTTAGTTCAATGTCATTTTTTTTTAGTATTATTTCTAGCAGGTGATACATGCTCCTTTATTTTGTAAAGGATAGTCAGTTTAAAAATTGCCATTCACATCCTCTTCACCCACCTCAATTTACCTCCCAAGAAGCAAGCAAGCACTGTTGCTAGCTTTTCCTGTATCCTTCCAGAGACTTCCTAACCATTCAAGAACACCAAATTACTAAAAGAGCTGTCCCTGCAATGAATAGCCTTGTTTATACACCTTCATATACATGTGCATATATATATATATATAAATGATACCTTTCTAAAATTGAAGTGCTCAAAGTATGTGCATTTAAATTTCAAAAGATATTTCCCAGTAACCCTCCATAGAAGTTATACAAATTTATACTCTCACCAAAAATTTGAGTCACCAATTCTCCACATCTATTCAAACAAAATTAATTATTATGCTTTATGTTTTCCAGTCAACTAGATGAAAAAATACCATCTCAAGGAAGTTTTAATTTGCATTTGTATTATTTTAAGCATAGCAGAACATCTTTACGAAAGCATTTTTTCCTGTGCACTGTATACATTCTATACCAATATTTTAATTGATTCCCAGCATTTCATTTATTTGTGGGATCTCTTCATTTGTTTAAGATGTGATAACATTCTCTCCCACTTCATCATTTATGTTTAGACTTTGCCATAAGGAGAAATATTTTGTTTTATTTTTTATTTTTTTTGCCAAGTGTATATTTTTAATTGTTATACAATAAATTTTTTAAAATAAAATTATCTGGCTTTGTGCCATACTTAGAAATACCCTTCCAACTGAGACTTTAAAAAATAATAAATTTAACTTAAATTAAATTTGCAATTAAAATGCAGATTTTACTTTTCTTAAAAGTTTCATCATTGGCTCTTGGACAAGGGGAAAAGTGCTCAATAATAATTTTAAATTTCTATCAAGTCACAAAAAATATAAAGTATATCTATTATTAGAGAAAAATTCTAGTTTGACTATAAGACTTTATATTATTGGTACAACAGTAAAATTTGCAGCAGCCAGAAAGTATTATTAAAGATTTTCTTACAAGATGTAAAACATCAAAATGCAATTTTCATTTCTATTTGCACTTCTTCCATAGCATGTGTGCTAGACTTCAAAATAAAATGTCAAAAGGAAAATATCATAAAATACAAAACTGATTAAGCATCCAGTCATTCTCAAAGTCCTGTGATAGCTATAGGAGGTTGCTACAAATATCTTGGAAGATAAAAGAACACCTAATTAAGATGTACAAATTGGTAGTTACAAAACAGTCACATGGATATAAAGTACAGAATAGGAAATATAGTTAAATAATACAGTAATGGCTATGTATAGTGCCAGGTAGATACTAGACTAAATGGGGGGATCACTTCGTAAATTAAATAAATGTCTAATGACTATACTGTACACTTGAAACTAATATAACATATTAAAAAAACAACAACAATAAGAATCATAAACAATAATGGTTCCTATTAAAAGGATCATGTTAGTTAACACTGGCCACAAAGAGATGCAAATATAATCAGTGAAAAAAACCTACCTTAGCCCTGGCATTGGCGAGGGTGTTACTCTTTAAAATAACATTTAGTTTTAATAAAGATTTACCTTCCTGTGCGTGTGTGTGGAGGGGGGGGACCTAACTTCACATAAGCATTACTATTAGATATCTTGGAAAAATAAATGTATCATATTGCAAAAGAAAAAGTATCCATATTGCATAAGGAAATGAAAGTTAGAATTAAAGGTTATGATTTTTGTTTCCTTGAAGTAGCTCCCACATGCATCACTGAATAATTAAAAGTTTATAATTGCAACTGTATCTAAAAACAGAAGGAACTAACAAAATAAAGAATTATCAAGCTTGGTGGAGACGTCAAGAAATTACCTATTATAGCCTAAGCCCTCATATGAAAGGTAAGGGCATTTACCTAGCATTTATAAACACCGTCTCTTTGAAGTCTAAATGTACTTTAGATATTTCTATCACCTATATAACCAAAGTTTCCTAGAAGTTGATTTAAGAAAAATAAATAAAATCCCAGATATTAACCCCTTATCAGATAAATTATTGGAAAATATTTTCTCCCATTCCATAGGTTGCCTTTTTAATGCTTCCTTTGCTGTGCAAAAGCTTTTTAGTTTGATGTAGCCCCATGGTTTATTTTTGTTGCCTGTGCTTTTGGTATCTTATCCAAAATATTATTGCCAAGGCCAATATAATATTAAGGAGCTTTTTCCATGTATTTTCTTCTAGAAGTTTTAATCATCAAGGAAATGAAACCAAAACTACAATTAGATATCACTTCACACCTGTTAGGATAGCTATTATCAAAAAGACAAGCGATAACAAGTGTTGGCAAGGATGTGGAGAAAAGAAAACCCTTGTACACTGTTGGTGGAAATGCAAATTAGTTCAGCCACAGTGGAAAACAGTATGCAGTTCCTCAAAAAAATTAAAAATAGAAACTATGATCTGATCCAACAATCTACTCCTGGGTATACAGTCAAAGGAAACAAAATCAGTATCTTATCTGGAAGATATATACCTGCACTTCTATGTTCACTGCAGCATTATTCAAAATAGCCAAGATATGAAAACAACCTACGTGTCTGGCAAGGGATGAAGAGAACAAGACAATGTGGTATATGAATACAATGGAATATTATTCAGCCATGAGAAAGAATTCTGTCATTTGCAACAACATGGATGAACCTGGAGGGCATTGTGCCAAGTGAAATAAATCAGACGGAAAGACAAATGCCCTATACTATCACTTAGAGTGGAATCTTTAATGGGGAAAAAAAGGCCAATTTAACAGAAACAGAACACTTGTCAGGGACTGGAGAGAGGATAAATGAAAAGATGTAGGTTAAACTTTCAGTTACAAGTAAGTTCTGAGGAGCTAATGTACAGCATGGTGACTATAGTTAATAATATATTGTATACATGATATTTGCTGAGAATAGGTCTTAAACATTCTCATCACACAAAAAAAACTGTGAGGTGATAGATGGTCTAATAAATCTCATAGGATTTTTTTTAACTATCCACATTTACCAATCTCATTGTTTAAAGTTTAATAGAAGGCAAATTATAATAAGCTTTTGTAATATGCATAAATTTGCTCATATTTGTGAAATCAGGAATAGAAGAATTCAAGAAAATGACGAAAGCCAGTGCTGCCTCTTCCTGTCTGTTACCATTATCTCTGGAGTAGATTGATATTAGCCTGTTAAACAGACTTTACATTCACTCTTGTCACCATCATAGTAAACTCTAGTAATCACTTGTTTACTTGTTTTGTTTTTCCTAACGAATTATAATCTTCATGAGGGTTAAATTACATTTGTATTACATTTGTATTCCCTGGGCGTCACAGAGAGGCTGGCATATGAGAAGCGTTCAATAAATATTTCTTGAAAGGAGAATTCGTGAATAAATTCTCACTTGAATAAAAGTATAACTTCATTTACTGTTCATAACAATGAGAAGTCAAATCTTGTCCCTGGTAATTTAAGTTCGAAAACCAAAGCTTAGATAAATTCAGCAATTTGTCACGGATGCATAATTTAAACCAAAGAGCATTTCACTTTGTTGTTCACATTCTACAGATTTTTATTCAAACTGCCTTACATTACAACATCATAACTGGACTCAATATGTCTTTTAAATTTCTATCAGCTTTGAAAGAATGTTAGAAAATTGCTGATTTGAGGAACTTACATCTTTTTTCAATTTTTTTAGATCATGGCTCATTAAGAAGTTTTTTCAGATTTGATTTTCAGTATTTGCATTCATTTTTTAAAATAATTATTTTCGCATCCAAATATAAATTTTAAATACTGAAGATACCATTTCAAATTACAAAGCTTCAAGCCTACTTTCTGATGAAAATCATAGTAGTTACAGAATTTTTTTGTATGAGATACTTGTCTCATTACTTGATAATGACACTTCATAAATTTTATCTAGAAGACCATCTAAAAATACATTCTAGAAATCCAGAATGTATTAGACTTTGTAGACAATGTATGTTTATTCCAAACACAAAATTATACAGATGTGTGCATACATCTCCTGTAAAAGTTCCTCATTTTTAAATACTAGATTAGTCCTTGTGATTATATTAAGAAACAGTCCACAAGCAAATGTTAATCACTTTCTCTATTCCACATGGTCAATAAAGCCATGCAAGCACTACTATTTTCTGTGTAGTCTGTGAATTGCAATTCCAATGTATAAAGTGATGAAAATGGTTAAAGAATACCATAGTACATTAAGCAACAATGACAAAATATTATGAAATAATCATGATTCCTTTAAAATCATCTTAATCTTAACGTGTCATCATTAATGGGTAAACAGACAATTGAGCACTATTTATTTCTTCCCCACCAACCTCCAACCAAAACATATGTAGTGACATGTAGTGACCAGCTTTGTCTGCACTTCCTTCTTTCTGGTTATGGAGAATCATAAGGCACAATCATTCTATGCAATGTTTTTTGATTGCTCAAATCCTCTTTTAGGATTCCTACTGCTGAATCCACAGGTTTGGAATACTTTCCAGAAGCTGCTTTTTAACCTAATAAACTCTTCCTGAGTTTGTACTTGCCACTTACACTACAGAATGCTTTCAGAAAAATAACTGTCAGATCTCCAACACAGTTTCTATTTCCATCTACTCCTTCTCTCACTTTTCAGATGTTCCTCCACCAAACCCTCATTCAAATTCCAGTATTTTTTTCTTCAACATATTTCTCTTTGTCATCGATTTCTTGTCAGAATTAACATAAATTTTTCCTTGATTTTAAAAAACCTCTTTATAGCATTTCAGGGTAATAATTCTTTAAATCTTTCATTGCCCCAAATTAATCTAGATAAGATTTAAAATTCTTTTTTCCACCCAAGACATATTTTACTTTGCTATTTCCTTACTTTAAGCCTCATCCCCAACTGAGTTTCATGGACAGCCAAATCCATCATTGTCTACCTTTTGAGCACTTATTCAACTGGAAAGCATAAAGAATAATTTTATATTCGTCATTTACTACCTTAGAAAATTTTCTTTAGTTCACTGAACTTGTCTAGGCTGTTTCCTCTGTTCTGTTTTGCTTGCAAGAAAATATGTATTATTTGCTCCACATCGTGGCCCTCAAAAAAAAAAAAAAAGCCAGATATTCCCTGTTCTTTAACAAAATTATGGATCCTGTCATATTTTGCCTTAGGAAACCAATTTTTAACCTGTCACTTTTAATAAATATTTCTATATTAGAAGGCAAGCAGCTGGAAGCAATTTAAAGAAATAGAACTTGATACATACTTTTTTGTCTCTCTTTTTAGATTTCGAAAAATTATAGTATAGATTTCTGTGTCCAAATTTGCAACATCAATTTCTGTTGTCTCCTACAACTTTTGGAATTCTTCTAGAACTTAGAAATGCTATAAGTTACATACACACACATACCAAAGACTCAGCAATAATGTACCAGTAGCTAAATTAATCAGATTTTGACCAAAATGCGGTAGCATCAAAATAATATTCAACAATATGCATTTACAGGTTTAACTGAGAATTCCACAGCTGGCTCCAGTACCTGAAAGAATAACAAATTATTTGTCAGTCTGGTTACTGTGATGAGCTTCTGAAAATCTATTCATCATAAAGTCTAACATAATGCCACATAATACTAGTGAACTGAACTACCAATTTAAAAAGTTGTAGACACACATGCATGTGCATCTATACTCCAAATTACAGAAAGAGAATCTCTATATGATTTAAAGCCTTCACAAAGAACTACAATAATAGAACTAAGATATACACTAAACTCAAACTACACTTGTTACCGGGTTAGGTAAGCCATTTTCGACATGCTATTTTAAGACGTTTAAGAGATGCTGATTCCAACAACCCAGCCCTCCAATGCAAGGCAATCACTGTTCCTGATTGTCCATGGTTCTGATGTCTGACATTTTTCTAAATTGGCTGACATTAGTAAATCACAAGACATGCATGGGATGTATCTTAAATGAAAGAGAAATAACAAGCACCACTAATATATCCAGTCCAAGCCATGTTCACAACTACATGTAAAGTTTCCAAGCTCTGCCTTCTACAGTGTAAGAAAGTTAGCTAAGCAAAAAGTACTAAATAAAAAGTTATTGGCCAACCTACATGTACCACATTTCAACGAGATATCCTTGGATGATGTTTAATCATTTTAAATAGGATATTCTTTAAAATACACCATTCATAAAAGAATGGCATACAAAGCCATATATAGCAGTGATTAAAAATACTGACATTAAATAAAGAATTTGGAAAGATGAAAAGGCACCCCAAGATCACCTAGAGAAATGATAATGTGTGCACACACATGCAAAGGTTCATTTCAAGAGATCGCACAGCTAGTACCAGCAAAGTTTGGGCTAGAACTCTAAATCCTCCAAAAACCTAATCTGTGCTATGACCTTGACACCATATATAACAACAATATCTTAGAAGCATCTCACAGACTACACTTTCCTTTGAAAATCATAATTTTTCTGAACAATACTAAGAGACCCCATAAAATGGACATCAAGAGCTGGTCGGCAGCCAATGTTTTTAAAATGGAAAGAATCCCTCAAGGAATTAATTTAAAAAGTATTTTGTTTTGTTATTGTTTTCCATAAAAAAAAAAAAACAGTAATTAGTAGACTTAACCTTATAGTGAACAGTCACACTAACTAGTTGGGAACCAGACAGTACAGTGTGGATGCATGCAATCAACTGAAAAATTCATCTGTCCAGCATATGGAGACCTGGGGGCCATGGGAAATTGGGTCTGCTCTGCTAAGGGAAGAAGCCTCGGTCCTGCCCGAAGTTGAGTGTGGCTGCAGCTGCTCTGGCTGGGAGAAGGAGACAAAAGAGTAATTGCAGCTCACTGACTAGGCACCCACAGTGAGTCCTGACAGCGTTTTTAGACAGATCTATTTCTTGCATTACATTTTACTGCCCAGAGTCAATCAATCAGTTTTCTCAACAAAAAAGTATCAAAATAAATGTGAAATACTCTGTGTTTGTTTATTTCTATACTATTTAAGCAAGTTCAATCTATGAATGAATGTTGTTCCCAGTAAAAATTGGTCTTACTTTGACCAGGCTCAGCTCAGCAGCACAAATAATTACTGGTTAGTTCAGGCGCAGTGTAGGTACTTATTATAGGATTTAAAGGGTAAAAAAGTCCCTATCCTCGAGGAGTTTGTAGTGTCTATGAGAGATAAAGTAGAAGTACAGAAGAATATCTTAAAAACAGAAGTAGAATATAAGAAATATCATGAGAGATATCACTGAAATGGCTGACGGCAGAAAGTGAGAAAAGGTCTCAAAATTTTGATAGCCAGTGTCAAATTTTAATTAATTGACTCAAAATTTGCCTTTTAGGGAAGAATTTCAAGCACATTGATAGCTTTTCTGCATGTTCTAGTCTGTAGATGGGGCAGTAAGAAGAGTTATTTTTAAAAAAAAAGTCGCTTGGCTATGTAGCTTAGAGAGTTCAGAGGCTTTCAAAAATGTCATTTTAATTCTTTGGTAATTGCAGTTTACAGTAGTTTTTAGTAAGTTGTAATTCAAAATATCACATTTTAGTGTTACAAATTTACTAATGGAATAGTAGGGACTTATTCTAAGGTGAAGAAAAAATAAACAAATGAGCAAAAATCTGTCAACAGCTTCTCAAAGGCTGTCAAATTTTTTAAATATTTTAAGTGCTAAGGAGGGCAGATGAAAATTGTGTTAATCACTTGAATGCTCAACCTGCAATTTGCCAGGAATTTAAAAAAGACAAAGTAGCACTGAAGAACAGAATACTTTTTTCTAGATGTTATGCTTTTGAGAGCTAAAAAATTAGAGGTCAAATTTAGTCATAGCTACAGTCCTTCTATAAAAAAAGAAAACACTTTTTAAATAAATTCCTTGAGGGATTCCTTCCATTTTAAAAACACTGGCTACCAACCAGCTCTTGATGTCTGTTTTATGGGGTCTCTGAGTATTGTTCAGAAAAATTATGATTCTCAAAGGAAAGTATAGTCTCTGAGATGCTTCTAAGATATTGTTGTTATATATGGTGTCAAGGTCACAGCACAGATTAGGCTTTTGGAGGATTTAGAGTTCTAGCCCAAACTTTGCTGGTACCAGCTGCGTGATCTTGAAATTCTCTTAACCTTTGCATGTGTGTGCACACATTATCATTTCTCTAGGTGATCTTGGGAGGTCTTTTCATCTGTCTAAGCTCTGTACTTAATAATGTCAGTGTTTTCTAATCACTCCTATATATGGCTTTGTATGTCACTATTTTATGAATGATATATTTTAAAGAATAGAACAAGAATAATAATATGCTTTTTTTTTTTTTAATTCCAGTGTTATCTTTGAGAGGTCTGTGCTGGTACTGAAAAACAAAGATAAATTATATTTTTTATGTCACTCTAGGAAAAAGATAATAGTAATTATAGATAGAGGTGAAATAAAGTTGGAGGATTCGACAGGTAATAAGAGGTGTGATGAGCTTCAGAGAGGGCTATGTAACAAAATAGACAACACCTATTGAACAAAACAGAGTTAAGACAGTTACAGTAAATAGAGAACACAATCTTAAAACAAAATCACAACAGAAGAACAAAGGAGAAGAAAAGCTCTATGAAGACAAATTTCTCTCATGATCAGTGATGTGTTGGAAAAACATTGCACCATACCGTCAAATCATTTTCCCCACAATCGACACCCAACTAACTGACCAACCAATTCTAAACTGAAAAACAAAACAAAACAAAAAAAGGAAACAGAATTTCTTAACCAACTAATGATAGGATACATAATAACTATCTTCTATCTCCCAAATATACTCTCTCTTATACCAAAAGAATGCCTGAGATATAAGACAAGAAGTGGTAAAGTCCAAAAGAGCATATTGGAACATGAAATAAATCTTTGGAACTCAGTCTGGTCATTTCAAAGTTAATATGTTATCACTGGCCAGTATTATTTATAACTCTAGACTGTTTCTTCTCAAAAAACTTCAATTATTTAAGCCATATAATAATTTCAAGGATTTTGTTGAGTCATTAATAAATAAAAGCAATAATAATTATGATCCTAATAAAAGATTTACCTCAAACTAAGTCTGAATACATTCAATTTAAATCTAATCAAGTAAACAGGTTGAACTAATGGGAATTTTCTCTATTAAAATGCAATTAATTCTACATTAGTATATTAAAATTTCTGGAGTTATAATGTGAAACTCAATAATCATTTGCCTCATTAATTCTGAATCTGAGGCGCTAGATATCAAAATTTCCTGATAAAGATCACAAACTATCACAGAGTAATCTGATAAAATCATACTATCACCAGCTATTTATTTGAGCACCTAAAAAAAGCATCATTCAACTAAAGGCATAGTATCTGGCTAGTTTTCAACTTTCCTTGGAATGAGCGACTCATTTTAAGAATGATGAGTGAACTATGTCTCACTACTCTGTCAGAAAGAGCTATACCTTGACAATCACATTAAAATTAGCTATACCTTACTCAGAGAAGCATACGTGCATATCTGAGTGTGGTGTGGGTGTGGAAACAGAGAGAAGAAATATGTGTATGGATATCTTATCAGTTTCCAGAGAGCTGTTTTCCCTGAACTTTATCCTGGTATCATCTCTCTAGTTTACCTTAAGGACAAGTTTTAATCATTGCCACATAAAATTTATTATTTTATGTCTTACAGTATAGCAGTTGAGTTGCAAAGAACAACTGTTCTTCTTCAGAGTAGAAGAATGTTTTCTCCTATGGAAAAAAATTTTGCTTTAGCAGTGAAGACCTCAGAGCCAAATTCCTGATCCATATTTAAGAACCAAAACCTTGCATAACCTGCCTATTAAATTTTCCACCAGTCATTTCTGTTCTATTTTGCATGCCTGTTATTTCCTCTTTTTTACATTAAAAAGTATTTTTAAAGTTACTTCAAATTCCTTATAGGATTTGCATGAATAAAGGAAGCTCAACAAACACTAACTGGATATATACTATACTCCAAGTCCTATCTTAGGCACTGAGGATATAGTGGAGCTTGCATTCTAGTAGAGACACACAGGGAAAGGGGCACGGAAAGCAAGAGGGAGAATGCGTCAAGGAGCTTTAAGTGCTAGAAACAAATAAAGGCAGAATAAGGGGCTAGGAAGTAACAAGTGGAATGAAGAGTTTTAGATAAAGAGGATTCTGAAGGTACACTTGAGTAGAGATCTAAATCAGTGAAGGTCCAAAAGTCAATTTAGTGTTATTGGAACTATAGTTCAGCTACATAATGAGTTACTTTTTTAACAAGCTAAATTAAAATACCTGGTAACCAATTTTTACATTTCCCAGAAAACAATTAAGAGTTATAAAGAAGTCTTGTTACAGTATTGTATTTATCAGAGAAAAATCAGAAGAAATCCAAAAACATTATAATAAGAGTCACATGAGTAAAATGTGTTATATAGCAAATTATACAATGAGACATAATACACTATTAAATCATGGCATATACATTTACTGACATGGAAACATTTCTAAATACTGATTAAAAAAAAAAAAAAGCTATAAACCAGAATATCATATCTGTAACTTTAAATGTATTAAGGGAAGAGGAGGGTGTGTATGTGCATATAAAAAACAAAAATAAAAACAAAAAAAGGCAGAGGTACACGAACCAAAAGTGTAACAGTGGTTCTATCAAATTACATGGTAGGATTATGACTGATTTTTTATTTTCTTTGTTATATATTTCCTTATTTCCTAAATTTCTAGCAGAAGAACAAATGTCTAGTAAAAACTACTAGTCATGTTTATTTGCTCAGAAAAAAAATGTTAAAATAATAAAGAACGAAATTCCTACCTATCCTTCAAGACAAGCCTTAATGTCATTTAAGGTCTTTCCTGATTCCCCTTTTCTTCCTCATCCTTACAGGCTAGTTGAGGAGTTCTCCTCTACTCTCCCCAAGACTATAATAAAGTTTGTCTAAATTTGTAATTCATAAAATTAAAACCAATGGCACAAAACTTAATAACCTTCAGTATATATTAGTTGGTTTTATTATTCGTATAACAAACATTGCTATACTGCACATTTTTTCCTGATGATTAACTTATAATTTACTACAAAATAATCACTTTTCTTTTAAACTGGTGTTTTAAACTGATTAAAAAATTTCAGCGGTTTTTCTACCCTAGAAAAGTTCAAGATTTTATGAATAAGAAAAATCTGATGTTATTTTAGTATTTTTACAAAGCATTTTACATTTTGATCTAGTACAGTATCATATGGTAATTAACGATGCATGCAAAAAAAAAAGCACAGACTATGGTGTGATGACCTGTATCCTAAATTGCTAAAGATGAGAGCTGAGAGTGAATTCCCTACGCCTGGGGCTTACTGAGTCGTAAAGATGTAAAAGCCACATTTGATTAAGGATCTAAAATCACCATCTCATAGATGTCATTAAAAATAAATAAATAACATGTTTACAAATAGGGAGTAATATCCAAAGGAAAGGAAAAACTTCACCTTCTAGATTAGTCCTCAAATAACAATGTTTATATGAAAAATAAAATCAGAAATTAAAGACATGTTTCCTCTACAATACAAAGACAAAGCCATCATTTCTTATTCTATGTCTATCCAACTTGAGTAACTAGAGAAATATAACCTTTCTGGTACATATATTATTCTATACTTCCTGAGGAAGCTGTCAGGAAGAGACAATTAATGCCAAATGTCTAGACGAGAAGTAATAAGATAGATTTTATTAAACTTGTGTGAAATGATCTAAAGAACAGAGGTAAATAACTGTATTGAGGAAAAAGTCCCTAATTCACAAGAACTTCAAAAACAACAAAATATTTCAGTAGAATGTTATTTTTAAATGTTATTTTAAAGACAATACTAAATTCTAAAATTCTAAATACAGTGTAATTTAATTAATTGTCAAAGAATGCTGTTGTTTCATTTTAAAACTAGTCATCTCAAAGCAGATAAATAAAACTAAATTTTAGAATTTTAAAGTGAAATATAAAATCTTACTCCTTTTGACCTTATTATCGTTATGCTGCAATGGAAGAAATGACAAATCAGTTTACCACCATTAGAATTCAAGTTAATAAAGAAATAAAATTAAGTGATCCCAAAAAAACCTCATTATTTAAAAAGTCATTTGATTGGTGGTCTCAACTGTACAATCATGAAAGAAATTAAGCCCTTTTTACAGAGGACATCCAGATCTTCTGAACATTCTAAACATTTAATTTCCATTTCCCAGGAAGGTTTTGGATCATTAATAGCACTCATCTATTTAAAATCTAGTTCATCCAAAAATAATGGTAAGCTTCCATTCCTGCTTACCCTGTCTTCTATTTTAAACTACCTCTGAGAATCATGCTAAGGGAAACAAATATATTTGCCTGATGGTTAATCAAAGAACTTCCTAATGTCAAATTAGAAGATTTTGCCTCTTAAATCTAATAGGGGAGGCAGAGCATGAAAGAATAATATAAATGTTCTGTTATTCATGAAGTTAATAGCTAGTCTGTCTTTTTTTAAAGAAGTGTTGTATTTTTTAAAAATCACCAAAATTAAAAAATAACCGCCCAATAATGAAAAAAACACTGGGCTAAAAGGGTATCTATTCAGGGATGGTTTGTTAATTTTTGATTGTTAATTAACATGGATGAGGGTAAGAAAGTATCTTTAGAAGGCATATACAAAGACTTTATATAAACTTATTATGCAACCCAGGCTAGACCCAGCTCGCCAGCAACTGCATGAGTACGTTAAAGAGGTACAAATTTATTTAAGTCTAAGGAATAAACAAAAGATGAAAACTGACTCAAAAGACTTGCTTCATTAAAGAGTCAATATAACACAAATATTAAGCACATAAGTTTTGAAACTACTTATTACCATGTCCAAATCCTAGCTCTGCCATTTACTAGCTCAAAATTTTTTAACCTCTCAATCTTCGATTTTTTTCAATTGTAAAATAAGAAAGAGAAAATACATTTTCAATAGGGCTATTTTAAAGAATAATTAGAAAATATAAGTGAAGTACTTATCAAACTGCCTGGCACAATTAATGGTTCCTATCTTGTTGTTACCACCACCAAGGCAGTAAACAAGACAGAATATGCCAAGATGTATATAAGAGTAGACACCAGCAGAGAAAGAGAGTGGGCCCCGGAAGCTCTATCTTCAGCCATCTAGTCTACTAATCTCAAAAACCATCAAACAGTTCTGATCACAGATAGGTCGTACTCTGGTCTCTTCCTGCCCCCACTCTGTCATCCTACTGAAAGCAGCATCTAGCATTCACTCTCTGACCACTGACCAGTTACACTTTCTACTGCACTTGGGTGTTCAGCCACCTGTGTTCTCTTCCATTCACTGCTACAGTCCTGGGCTCTTTTAAATCTTAGTTCCCTTGAGTAGAGAGTCACCTACCACAAGCCTGGCCCCTAATAAAAGTCACAAGCTTGGAAAATAAGTCTCTACTAACATTCATGAGTAATATTCAAGAAAACAGAAAAATTACTTTGTGTCTAATGTAAATTGAGAAATAATGACAAACATATCATTTTTGTTTTTTTATAAATCCTGGCTTGTCTGGTACATGTAGCCTAAAGATTAATACAAATATCAAAAAACCAGCTAAAAGTTGTTCCACCTTTTACCCATCATCATCTATTCTAGGAATAAAAGATTATAAATCACTATTTACTGACAAGATACAAAAGGTGGTTTTCAAAGTGTAATGTTTGGAGACTTCCAATTCTGGCAACACGGTGAAACTTCTCGCACCACAAATATCTAGGAACACTGATAAAATATAATCAGTTTTTCAATAATTAAACATATTGCTAATTTAGTAAGAAAGAATCCCCAGAGTCAGAAAAGAAAATTGTGTACTCTTGAAGTGTGTTATCAAACTCAGAAACATACATAAATGCTATGAGATTGAGTATTATGCTCATATCCGGGCAGAAGAGATTGAGGATGTTAGAACAATTAAAATTTTCTATGAAACCCTCAAAGATCTGTAACCTCTGTGAAAAAGAGGACCAGAAAAAATATGCTTAACAACTCAGAAAACACATCTCAGGAAGGTTAGTTAAATTCTGGCTCTGAGTGCTAGGTGGAAGAAAGAATGTAAATGGAGGGAGACAAGTAA
Organism: Macroglossus sobrinus; assembly: GCA_004027375.1. Classification (NCBI taxonomy): domain Eukaryota; kingdom Metazoa; phylum Chordata; class Mammalia; order Chiroptera; family Pteropodidae; genus Macroglossus; species Macroglossus sobrinus. The sequence goes on from PVKZ01002945.1 coordinate 32,869, forward strand.
AACCAGAGTAAAATAAAAAACCCAAGGTGAACTGCCCAAATTTATACCACTAGAAATCTTCAAGTTAAGAAATATACATAAAAGTTGTTTAAGTTCAGAATATGAGGAAATTCTGAAAAAGAGTAAGTGATGAGCTCTACGAAATACTTAAACATACAATGAAGAAATATATACATATCAATGGAATGGAACAGAAAGTCCAAAAATTTATCCAAAACACTTTATATAGGTTTTCATATAGGATAAAGGTGGAACATTAAATCAGTGCAGAAGATAGACTTCAATAAACAATGTTGAAACTAGGTAGCTATCTAGAAAAAAATTAAGTTTTTATTTTTTTCATACTTTATGCTTTACAAAAGAATAAATTACAAGTGGATCAAAACTTATATAATATACACAAGATTAAACCATGAAAGTACTAGAATAAACACTGGGAGAATTCTTTTAAAACCTTAGAGTAGTTGAAGGTTCTTTTCAAGACATGAAACTCAGAAGTCCTGAAAGACCAAATTGGCAAATTCAAATTTCCCAATATAAAGAGCTAATACAAAGAGTAAGGGGAAAAAAGATCCATAGATCAATAGGGCAAAAGATACTGATAGTTCTCAGAATAGGCAATACAAATGGCTCACTCATAATATGAGAAATGTAAATAAAAACTTCACTGAGATACCACTTCCCTCCTATGTAGTAATTGGAAAAGAATAAAATAGAGTAAATGTTTGTTCATGGCATTTTTTATGACTGCCTTTTTTTTTATCATTACAATGTCAGAAATGTTCAATTATATTCTTTCACACATGCTACAATTCATTCAGTCAATAGGTACTGAGGAATATATACAAGTAGATAAAAGGTGGTAATACCTAAGAACCACAAAAATGAAACTCAGTGTTGACTACCATAATATAAACGTACTTATAAATCTAGGCAAGTAACAAGTTAACATGTATATTTCATCAAAAATCTACAAAGTACTAACATCCTTCAAGTGCAGCTTTTTTGAGGGATATAATGCTACAAAAAGAAAAATTCAGAAAACTTACTTTGAAAGAAAAAAGTGATTGAAAAAAAAATGGCTAGTTAACTGGCTACATATGATATCAAACACAGCAAGACTTGATGATGCTATGTAGGAAAAAGTAAGCTTATTTCAAAAGCATAGTGTCAGTGTATTAATAATTTGCTTAACAAACCTTGAAAGATGCCTGGATTTTTTGTAAATGTCTTTATTTTTTGTAAAGTCTTACTGACTTTATTTTTCATTCCACAATAGTACCTAGTGTGTTTGGAAAGCCTCTTTTAACAGGGAAATTAGTGAGCATGTTGGCTGCTCCTTTTTTTCTCCTAGGAAAAAAAAGCAGGAAAAAAGCAAGAAGCTTACATCTAATTAGTACCAGTATAAAAAAAATTAGGATAAGTGAAAATTAACAAGAAAACATGAAGATCTTCCACGCGTACGTAGCTCAAACTGGTCCTATTCTAACAAGGCAGTGAGTTGCTTTTAAGAGACAACAGACCATAACTGCAAGTCATGCAGCCCAAGCATGCACATGAGAGAATTTGGCCTCCTGTTATATCCGGAATTAAAGTATCACCACCTTTCTGCCCCTCACATCACGGAACCAGAAGACCTGGACATGACCTGAACTTGAATACCAGAACCCTTGCAGAAACAAGAGGTCTACTGTCCAGGAAGATCTGATGCTGTACAAGTTTCAAAGCTCTCCAATCAAAACCTGCCCTGCCAGCTCTTCTGCATGCCACCTTAACCCCTTAAAACCCGCCCTGACCTCTGGATCAGGGAAACAGATTTGAGCCTTGCCTCCTGTCTCCTTGCCATAAAGTATTTTCTTTTCTCAAAAACCCAGGTGCCATTATATGCTCAGAAACATATATACAATTAGAATATATACAATAAGATTATAGCAAATGTGTAACAAAAATCGTCAATGGTATTACTCAGCTCTCTCTCCTTCATATTTACAGTTAATTTCCCTTTCCTATACTTCCCTTTTAGAACTGCCCTTTAGAACCTGTCATTCCTAGGACATAAAGCCAAAAGGACAACTGGTGGGCAGTTAATGAAAAAATGCAACTGGGCACTAAATAGAGCCATAGTAAGTCCTCTGAGGATTCTTTCCTACTTGCTGAAACAGATAACACACTCTGCCTGCTTTTTAACCAGTATCTCATAGGTAATATCAACAATATGTCCAATATATTTTTTTAAGAAAAGAATATGCACAGTTACATTACAAAATAACATTTAACGTTGGTTGTGTGATATCCCAAAGCATGGAAGAAGGTGGTGAATAACGTTTTAGTTTATTTCCTTTTTTAAAATAATCCTAAGGGATGGGGGTAAAATCAGAGAACGTTCAGAAAGGAAGAAGCATGAGGGCTCCTTTCCTTGGATAAAGTTCAATGTAGTTCAGTAACTGGACGAATATATGGATAGCCTGGGCACCAGACAACCTGATCGCCATATAATTCCCCATATACACCATACCCTCCCCATGTCTCCATTATAGTATCAAAAGTACTTCCAGGGGAAAAGATATCTGGTTAAAGTCCCTTCCACCCCATATTTTGTTGTGGCTGCTGTTAAAAAATGCATAAGCAGAAGTCTTTATAAAAGACTATGGCTTACTCTACAAATTTATCTTTCAAAAAAAATCTGTTAAGTATCACATTTTTCTTCTTTCACTATTAAATTGGTACGTACATTTCCCAAGAATAAAAGTATATTAAAAATATAAATTTGATTCAGAAGTCTTTCAAACTAAGTAGTTTATATTGGCATAAACAAACTGAGGATGTAGAGGTAAAACACTGAGAAATCTGATACCTTTTAAACTATATCCAAAATTAAAGATCACTACTCTAAGTCATTAAATTCATGGTATCAATTCAGCAATGTAAAACAAGGCCTAGTATTAAGCAGGAGGAAAAATAAAGAAAAAAATTTCAATGGACATTAGCTCATTATCTGTTTAATTAATTGAATAAGTTAATGAAAAAAAATCCTATCTTATTGTGAAATCTAATAATATAAAATGTTTCTATTATCTGAGGACATGTAAATCTAAAAAACAATTATCTTCTATACATGCCTAATCATTGAATGAGACTTTTATTCAACCTAACAAGAAACTTATCTTAATGTCTGTACTGCTTGCTGCTTTAAAGAAAAGCAACTAACTACAGTCATACCCTGATTTATTGTGCCTCACCAGTGTTGTACTTTAAAAAAAAAAATTGACAGCAAGACACTCCACCAGCTTGCTTTATTGTGATACTCGCTTTACAGACACCAAACCCAGTGTCTCCAAGGTATGTCTGTATATTAAGCTTGATTATAATTTTTAAATCTTAACATAATGTAGAAAGAAAGAAAGAAATTCTGTCCTCTATTGTGGAGACACAAACATATGTGGATATATTTTATGGAATGGCAGGACACAGAGACTGCAAAGTTTTATGAGAGAGACCTAACCCTTAGCTTGTATATAGTCTTGTCAAAAAAGAGACCATGCTTCAACAAATTAACAGTCACAGTAATGGTTCAGCTTCAACACTGTCTAATCTAGTCCTGGCATGAACACAATATCTAGGCAATAAAATGAACAATTTTTAATCACTTGAGGTTTACTTATCACCCATTTCTTTACATCTTGCCTGTGGCAGAAAAGATCCCAAGATGACTCCCAACGATCCCACCTCCTGGTATTCGTGGCTTTGTGTAATCCCCTCTCCTTCTGTATAAGCAAATTTATGACTTTCTTCCAACCAAAAGGATATATGAAAGGTAATAGAATATTACTCCCATGATTGTGCTACATTATATAAGACTCCATCTTACTAAGTAACAGTTTGAAACTACAGCCTTCTGCAGGCTTAATCTTTTAAGTAGCATGCTAGAGAAGCCACATGGTAAGGAACTATGGGTAGCCTCTAGGAGTTAAAAGTGGTCGCTAGGCAACAGCCAGCAAAATGCATACAGCTGCCAAAGATATTCTGCCAACAACTTGAATGATCTCAGATGAGGATTCTTCTTCAAGTCCCTAGATGAGAATGTAGAATGGCCAACACCCTGATTGCAGTCTTGCTAAGACCCATAACAGAGACCCAGCTAAGCTGTTCCTAGACTCCTGAGCTACAGAAAACATAAGATAATAAATGTGTATTGTTTTAAGCTGCTATATTTATGGAAATATAGCAGAAAATCAATGCATTACCTTAGAATGACTCTCTAGTTTGATTTTATTTTTTGATATACTTAGACTAACACAATGTATATTGCCTTCAAAAAATACCTGTTGAATTAACTGCAAGAATCTGATCTTTCCGGCCTACTTAAATTTCAACCCTATGATGACAGGACAAAAACGAACAAACCAAAAAACACAAATAAGAGCCAGAAATTGCCTTGGAAAGAAACCCATTTGCAATCCCTTACTTTATACAAGGGATGAAAAGCTACAGACCTTGCAAGTAAGAAAACATCAAAGGCATGTGATTGTTTCATGTGATCGTCACAGGTTAGCAAAAGGAAACAGTTCATAGGCAATAAGCAAAGATATTTCCAACATGAACATTTGCTTTCTCAGTTTCTGTTACCTAGAGATTACTTTATTAAAAAAAAAAAGATTATTAAAAATTAAAACTTTCTTATGAAATTAATACCTGAAATTTACTTACCTAAAAAATATAAAATGAGAATATAAAACTACATGTTAAGTATATTTTACATAACTGCAAAAGATAACTTTGATTTATATAATAACTGCCTCAGAGAACAAGGAGAAGCATAGTGATAAAGAAAAACAAAGACCCTTGAAGGGTCTAAAATACCGCTCTTGGGTAGTATTATTCATCTCAGTAGAAATGACCCTGTGTAACAAAGGTAGCGAAAGCTTGCAATATTGAACCAAGTTTAATATAACAAAAGAATGCTGCTGGCAAAGAATCATTTGTTTGAAAAGAAAGAAAAAGTAGATAAAACTGAAATAAGCAGCCAAAAATCACGAAAAAGTTGCTGGAGACAGTATATGTCTTAATAGAACAGTATCAGGTCTACAGAATAAATTCAAATCTGGTGGTCTCTTTTGGGACCTGTTTCCCTCTTTTTTCCTATGTTGGATTTATATTAAAATGACAGGTGCAAACCTTAATTTTAAAGCTTGCTTCTGCTGATAGTACTTAGGAGTTGTATCCATACCGAAGTCTGAGGTATTGATAGAATTAAATTTCAAGTCTGGAAAGATAAATTCATGAGGCAAGTATCCTGTGTTAGTACTTTCTCAATCGAAAATTCTCTTTGTTAATGGGAGTAGGGGGAGAATGCGGGGAAAGGGTTGTCACTAAAGTGCACACAAAAAAAGTACATATATGTCTCTATTCAATGGATGCAATTAACTCTAGAAATCTTTTAATTAGCTTTTTAAAAAATGTCGTCGTAGAGAATAAAGTTTCCGAAAATTACAAAAGAAAAGCAATTATGCTAAGCATGACTGAACCAGACTTGAGAGAATGACATATCCCTGAAGGGAAATAATATGCTGCTACCTCATAATGATAAATTTTGTAAAAGAAATCAGATGGTTTTTCTTTCTTATACATAAACAAAAGAGGACTAATAAATATTTAAAAGACTGGTTTCAAAGAGGAAAAAACACACCTGGCATTTTCCGAGTTAGAATATTATAGGACTTAGTACTTTTTAAATCACATAAATGCACTATTAATTGGATGTTCCAGACTTATCAACACACAAATATCTGAGTTTTCTGAACAGAGCATTAACGGATTCTACTTGATCTACAACAGGCCCTCCTGTATTCAACACAGACTAATTCTATTTTGGAGGTTTTGACTACAAATAAACCTACTAAAACAGTGCCATGTTGAGAATGTCTTTATTTTTCTTTTCCAAACTTCCCAAAGCTCCCTTTAATAGGTATCAGCATAGTAACATTCTCAAGACCACAGTTCTACTGTTAATAGTGTTAAAGAATATTGATAGTTGATAGCATAAATACTGGTTAATGGCACAGGCTTAGGAGTTAAAAGGACCTGGATTTGAATTCTAACTTTGCTATTTACTCGTTTGTATTTAGCAGTGTCTAGCAAAACAAACAAAATATCCCAAATTTTTATGAGGAAATGGGGAAGGGGCTATTGCTTATAGTGGCTGGATACATTAGAAAGGGCCAATAAAAGTGTGAAGAATATATTCACACAGGAGAAAATGGGAGCTGATTTAATAATGCCACAGCAATCAAACACAGAAACTAAGTCACTTCACATTTGTACCATACAGGCTATCAATATTTCCTTTTGTTATATTAACTATGTATAGTGTCATTTGGGTACAAGACTAATTGGGAGGATCTCTACATAAATTACATAAATATCTAACTACTATGCTGTACTACATCTGAAACTAATATAAAATAATAGTGAATGTCAACTGTAATTGAAAAATTATAAAAAATAATGAAAATCCAAAACAAGAGTAATTTTTCAGTCCAATAAACCCATTTGTGAAGACACTAAAATCAAATTAAACAAAATCAACAAGAGACAAAATATATTTCCACTTGTGCTTTTACTTGATTTGAACAATAGGTTACAAGCCTCAGTAGTTATGAAATTTGCCTGTTGTCAGAAAACAGAACACTGTATATTCAAGATTCACAGGTTTTCTGACACCTAGTCCAGCAGAGTTCTCTCTACACATACCACGCCACTTCCAATCCTGGAATCGTTTAACATTTCACAAGTTCAGACACTTTGAAAACGTGGTTCTAAACACATTCAAAACACTCAAGCTTTGAGAGAAGGATGTGAGGGATATCTGGCTGTGACATTTGTCACCCCACTGATCGCCAGGGTTGATTCAGTTGATCTGGCTGGCTAGGCGGGTGTTCCCTTCCTTGCTACCACTCCATGTACGTCCCTCCCGAAAGCTGCGCTCTTAGGTCGAAGAGGACGACCTTCCCAAACAGAGGAGAGGACCAGTCTTCTGTCAAGGGTATAGGAGTAGCTTGCTCCCCTGCTAGAACCTCCAAACAAGCTCTCAAGCTTTGAGAGGAGAAAAACAAGCCAACAAAACAGAAACATACTGCTGATTCCACAGCCATTTATAAAATAGTCAATTTGTCCTTTCTCTTCATAATTTAGGCACATACAAAGTGAAGATAAAAAATTTTTAATTCTAATATTGTTAAAAAATTATAATCTAGTTAAATATTTCCTTAAATTTCAAATAATCACACTCTGGCATTCAAAGTACCTATTCTGACATTCCAAAGTACAGAATCTAACAACTTCAGAGTCTTTTCTATGAAAAAAAGATACCTATAATCTCTTCCAAAGTCTGAGAAAGAGATGTTTAAGAAGGGTATACATTTTTACATTTTATACATCTGAACTTTGACAGAGTCTATGGTTCTACCAACTCAAAAGATTAACTCTTCATGAACATAAGTATATATCTGACAAAATGACACCAAATAACAAATATCCATTTCCATCTCTACAAGCTGAACAGATAGGGGGGTACAAAAGAAAATAGAGAAAAATTCCTTTATCACCTGGATGAGAAATCAAATTCTAAAGCAAATATTCAAAGGGCAGAGCTAACATACAAAGAATAATTCAGAATAATGTATAGTATAAAGTATCCACTGAGAAAATGGAATAGACAACACAAACTATAAATACTGCAAAAACAAAGTATTCAAATAAATGGTTCAACCCTATTATTCCCCAAGAAAATTAGGCAATAGTAACATCTCATACTGTTTTCCTGTCCATTATGTCTGTCAATAAATCAATAAAAATTTAATTTCTTTTATATCTGACATTAAATGTCCTAAAAATCCATATCAGTAGGGTCTCACTAGGAGCATTTAGTTCTATTTAGGCAGGAAAAGCATCCACACAGGTTAAAGGAACAAAAGAAGTGCTGAAGTGTGATAGAGCACCAACTGGAGAACAGGGCAAAAAAACATTAAGATAATCATTTTAAGGAGGAAAGCATATTCAATGTCAGAAAAGGAAATAAACAATGTGGACTAGAGTCATGCTGAAAAAAAAGTGAAGCTTAACTAGTTTTAAAAAAATCAGTAATCCTCTCAGCATCTCTATCTATCTATATTCCACTAATAAATATTGGACATCAACTCTGTATCAGGCATGGTGCAGAGTCCTGGGGTGTGGAAATGTATAAGACAGACATTGTATCTCTCTAGAATCCAAGCCTAAAGGAGATACTGAATACACAAATAATCATAATGTAACGAATGCTCTAGAAGAGTGTGAAATCTGTGCAAGGAAAATAGAAGGATACAAACTTAGACTAGATTTTACTCAGTAGGGATCTCAAAAGAAAAGTAACCCCTAATGCCCTAAAACATTCATTGACAATAAGGAATTAACACCTAGAATGGTAATAGTCACATACCACCCTCTGGAAAACACAAATCATTGAGGTCTGAGGTTCAGATAAGGAACCCTGGCCGAAAATCAGTAAGGAGATTTCACCAGATACAGAGAAACAAGAATAGGATATCCCAGGCAGGGAGAATCACATTTGCTAGGCCAAGAACAGAGTATGCCACATTTGGAGAACTCTAGGTCATTTGGTAGAGATGGAGACAAAGGGTAAAAGTGAATGGGGAGAGAATTAGAGTCTGGCAAGAGATAAGACAAGGATTTAGTTTGCAACAGATCGCAAAATACTTAGTATGGCACACTAAGGACTTTGGAATTCATATACAGAAAGGATAGGAACACACTCTGGAGGTGTGGAGTGATCTAATTTGTCCCAAAGAGCTTCTTAGGATGGTTCTGGTTCACAGACGCCAAGAACTTACTTTTTCAGGAGACTATCATATTTACCACACAGTAGAATACAAGAAGAAAGCTCTATTTAAATTGAAGTGTCAACTTTTTTACTTTGAAAATTGTTTTACTATATAATAAGAAAAGTAAACTTTGTCACCCACATTCCTATCAATGACTAAAAGAATTTCAAAGAAATATTTTTCAGATCATCTGGTAGATCATGAGTCCACAAAGGTATTACATTAAATTGCTCTTCAATGAAAAAACACATATATCACAAAGACTGCAAAGAAAAGGCTGTTCCTAAGAAAGCAGAAAGTTATTGAATCAGTATGCTTATTAACTGGAAACAAACTGAGTCTAAGATGGAATTGTACTTTAAAATATTATGTAAGCCCAGGCACTATCAATACTTAGAGGCAATTCAATAAATGGGAAATAAGTGTAGGGAAGGTAAAAGTCCTCCTCTACCATTTTAGGGTCTCCAGCTGAGTCTGAGCATTAAACTAAGACAGATTAACAGGAGAAAGGCATATACATTTTACTCAGTAATTTTTTATGTATATGGGAGCCTTCACAAGGAAAATGAAGACCTAAAGAAGTTAAGGCCGAAAGCTTACATATTAAGTTGAACAAAGAGTATAGGAGTCCTCCATTATCCAGAGGGGATATGTTCCAAGACCCCCAGTATATGGCTGAAATAATAGATAGTATTAAAACCTATATACACTGTTTTACACATACATACCTACGATAACATTTAACTTAGAAATTATGCAGAGTAAAAGATTAATAACTTAATAAAATAGAATTATAACAATATACTATAAAAAGTTATGCAAATGGCTTTGGAGCCATTGTTAACTAAAATAAGGGTTACTTGCACTGTGATACTGTGACAGTCGATCTAATAACCAAAACAGCTACTAAGTGACTAAATGGGCAAGTAGCATGCACAGCGTGGATACACTAGACAAAGGGATGATTCACATGCCGGATGGAATGGGGAGGAACAGTGTGAAATTTCATCACGCTACTCAGAATGGCATGCCATTTAAAACATTGTGATTGTTTATACCTGAAATTTTACATTTAATATTTTCACCATGATTGACCATGGGAAACTGAAACCATGGAAAGTGATACTGTGTATAAGGGGGGACAACTATAGTAAATTGTGAGGATGTGAAAAGACAAAAAGGTTTGTCTACAGCAGTTAATTGTAGAAAAGTGACTAGGAAGATCGTTTAACAAGGTTTGTTTGTACAGACTTTTCTCAACCTCTACTCCCCATCTCTAGTGATAACAATAACTTTCTCCTGCTATAGATAAAGCACCTTTCATATTGAAGTTTTATCTCTCGCTTTCAGGAAGAAAAAGGTCAGAGTAGCTGCCTTTGCATCTATTGTTATTTATGTGCCTTTACTCAAAATAACCCCTATGGCCAAAAAAACTCCTATGCATATTTGGGGGTGGCATATTCCGCTACCCTACACAGGGAAACCCAAGCAAAGTTGAAATTTCAGAAGCCTCAGAATGTTTTTTCCCGACCCTACCTAAGGAACTACAGTAATTTTTCTAAGATATCTAATAACATCCTCTTCTCATAAAGAATCTGCTCTTAAAACAAAAACTGATATTCAGTCTTTGAAAAGGAAATTCGGACACACGCTATGACACGGATGAATCTTGAGGACATTACGCTAAGTTAAATAAGCCAGTCTCAAAAGACAGATATTGTATGATTCTTCTTACATGAGGTATCTACAGTAGCCAAATTCATAGTAACAAAGCAGAAAAGTGGTTGCCAATGGCTGAACTAAAGAGAAAATGGGGAGTTGTTATTGAATGAGTATAAGGTTTGTTTTGAAAGATGAAAAAGGGAAGAGTGGTTGCACAAATATGTGAATATACTTAACTATACTGAAAATAGGTAAGATGGGAAATTTTGTGTTATATGAGTTTTACCATAATAAAATTTTTGAAAATAAAAATTTTATTAATAAAATTTCATTAAGACTGAAATGGTGAGAACTGAGAATGAATCTATGTCCCAAGAAGATAAAACCAAAAGAACTTTTATTGAAGAATAATAGTTTAAGAGTCTTTTTTTCTGTAAGCACTGAAAGTTTTGGGGGCAAAAACAGTGATATACAGTTGACTCTGGACCAACACAGATCTGAATTATATAGGTTTGCTTATACACAGATTTTTTTTTCAATAAATACTGTAAATGTAATTTCTCTTCCTTATGATTTTCTTAAAATTTTATTTTCTCTACTTTATTGTAAAAATACAGTATATAATACATATATGAAATACATATTAATCAACTATGTTATTGGTAAGACTTCAAGTCAATGATAGGCTGTTAGTAGCTAAGTTCTGAGGAAGTCAACTGTAGTTGAAATGATTTTAGTAAGATTAATTAATATGACATCAATATATTAAAATATGTTAGATGGAAGTAGAGTCAAGTGACACATTGATTCAGGAAAACTGAAAGAAAAAAGAATTCAAGTGATCAGAGCTCAATAAGGAAGTTGATAAAGTTTCTAGCAGGGGTAAGAGGAAAAATGCAGCCTGAGTCTGCTGCTTCTAGATAATTAAAGAGTGGCTGAACAAGCAAATAAAGGGGCTATAAACTATTCAAGATGCAAAATGAGGCATTTTCTATTGCTAATCAGCCTTCAAGACATTTATCATTTACCAGGAATCAAAGAATTGCTTTATTTATTTATACCTTTCCTTGTCTAAAAAAATCTGAAAAAGTCAGCAAATAACCACTGTTATGTTACTTGCTGTTGGCTAAGCACACTGGAAGTATTGACACTCCCTCAGAATGTGAGCTGCTGTGATAATGACATAGCTCTCCTTACAAATTACATAATAAATGCATCTAAAATATTTTAGAAATAAACTGTACTAACACCAGTCATATGGTAAATGTACTAGGTAAGCCCATATTTACTAGATAGAGCTCTATCTCCTAGATCTTTTTGTAATACAAAATCAATTATATATTTTGTTTTATCCTAATGGTGGATTCCTTTGCATTCATCTCCACTGCAGCATGGGAGAAAGGCTTGGTATGAGGTTAAAAGAAAGTCCTAAATCAGATAAAAGTACTAAAAGAATCCTTTGCCTTTTACATCCCAAAAAATAAATAAATAAATAAGACCAGAATCATCTGAAACATATTAAGAATGTGAATAATAAAACTGAAATATTTGTCACATTACAGAGAAACTATTTTTCAAAAAAAAAAGGCTAACTTTGCCATTCCAGAATAGTTAAAACTTTTTGTTTTAACTATTAATGAATTCTATACAAGATAGTTACCAAAATAAAAAGTCAACTTATGCCAGCTTCCAAGATTTCTATCCACTATTGCTTAGTCCAATTTAATTCAAGACTGTGGAAGTTGACAAAGATGAGTAACTATCATTGTCCCAAAAAGTAGACTGTCTGCTGGAAGGTAAAGACGTAAAACACAAGTAGCTATACAATGGAACTATACAATAAAGGTCATCAGGAATAAGGGTATTTCTGCCATCAAAAATAAACAAACCAAAAAAAACATATAAACAATAGTTTTATTGAAAATCAATGAACCTAAACCTAGATCTTCAAAAAGTCAAAGTTGAAAAGCCTTTTTTTCAGGAAAAAAAGACATTCTTAATATCAGGAATGAGAGAAAAAGAATATCACTACAGATCGTACAGGCATTAAAATGCTAATAAGAGAATATTACTAAAAACTTTATGTCAAAAAATTCAGTAACTTAAGTGGAATGAATTAATTTCTTGAAAGATACAAACTACTGAAGGTCATTCAAGAAAAAATACATAATCTTAAAAACCCTATATTTATTAGAGAAAAATAATTTGTTTAAAAACCTACCCAACAAAGAACATTCCCAGGCACAGATGACTTCACTGGTGAACTGTACCAAACAGTTGAATAAATAATAAATAATAAATAACAACACTACACAAATTTGTGCAAAATACTGAAAAAACACTCTCCAAATCATTCTGTGAGTCAAGCATTTAAATTACCCTGATATCCAAACCAGAATTTAAAAAAAGAACACAACGGACAAGACCAAAAGGTCTCATAAACACAAAGGTAAAAATCTTTTACACAATATTTGCACCTTGAACCAAGTAAAAAAAAAAATATATATATATATATGTATGTATGTGTATATATATATATATACACACACACACATACACACACATACATATATATATATATATATATATATATATATATATATATATATATATATATATATAAAGAATTATGGTCAAAAAAAGGTATATTCCAAGGCATGCAAAGCTGATTTAACATTCAAAAATCAATACAGTTTACCATATTAACAAACTAATCCTCCCCTGCTAAAAAAATGAATGATTGCCTTAATAAAAGCAGAAAAGGCATTTCATAAAATTCAAATCCATTCATGATAAAAACTGGGAATAAAGAGAAAAGAAACTCCTTCAACTGATAAAGAACATCTAAAAATCCTAGAGGCAACATCCTACTTAATTAATGATGAGATACTGAATGTTTTACTCTAAGATCAGGGGAAAAAAGGCTGTCGCCACTTGCAGTCCCTTGTAGTCGACATTGTTCAAGAGTTCTTTGCCAGTGAAGTAAGGCAAGAAAAAGAAATCAAGAGTATATAGACTGGTAAGAATAAAGGAAAATTATTCTTAATCCAAGATTATGATTTTCAATGTGAAAATTCCTAAGAAATCTATTAAAAAGCTACTAAAACTAATAAGTGATTTATCAAGGTCACAAGACAGGAGGTCAATAAATTTCATTTCCATATAAAATTAATACACAATTGGAAATAAAAAAAAATTTTTTAAACCAATTATAATAGGACCCCCAAAAAATTTAGAGGTATAGGTTAATTCCAACATGCCTAGTACTAAACTGAGCTATTTTACTGAAGTAAAGATATACCTGCATGGCACTGAACCCTGTCAAGACATGAAATGTACTACTTGATAATGTTGCTTTGTACTGATGGGTTCGAAGTGAATTTTAGGGCAGTTTGCATCAGACTGCCAGCAATGTCTATTTCATATGAGATTTGATGATCTGCACATGGTCTCAGTGAAACACCACAGAGGGCTCTATTACTGGGATGGTTACATGAAAGATTATTCTACATGACCAGCATGTAAGGATTACCAACCTAGACTCCATTTGGGGGCACCATAATTCTGCACACACATAAGTGTACCCAATCTGAGGGGGAAAAAAAGTGTGTCCATATTACCAACAGAGAGGACAGGGGTCATATCTATCCCCTCTACACTCCTTGCTATAAAGGAGCCTCTGGATGCAATGCACATCTTTAATGTTCTAATTCTGTTGCTATATTTCATCCTTTCTCTTCAACAAATATCTAAGTCTTGTTATTTGGAGCCCTTGAGTATTCTCTTAGTAATCAAATCGTAGCTGGCCTGCAACCATGATTAAACAATAATTTTAATAAAATGTGTGTAAGACTTGTACATTACAAACTACAAAATACTGTTTAAAGAACTAAATAAATGGATATATAGGATCAGCAAATCGATCAATAGATTCACTACAGTAGGTATCAAAATTCTAGCAAAATTTTTCATAATACTTAAAATATTATAAAATGTATATGGAAATGCAAAGAACCTAGAATAGTTAGAACTTTGGAAAAAAACAAATGTTGGAGGACTTACATTGATTTCAAGATTGACTATAAAGCTATGGTAATCAAAAGAGTGTAATATTGATTGGCAAAGGATAGATGGATAGTAAAGGGATCAGAACACACATTCCAGAAACATATCCATATGAATATGGTCAACTGATTTTCAAGAAAGGTGCCAAAAAAATTCAATGAAGAGAAGATGGTCATTTCAACAAATGTTGCTGAAACAATTTGATATTCATATGCAAACAAATGAACTTTGAAACTTCCCACACACCATATACAAAAATTAACTCAAAATGGGTCACACACCTAATGCAAGAGCTAAAAATAAAAAGCATGAGAGTCTTTGTGACATTTTGGCAAATTCTTTTTTTTTTTTAGATAAAACACAAAAGAAATGAACCACAAAATTTAAAAACTGATAAACTGGACTTCCATAAAAACGAGCTTTGTGCTTCATTTCCATGAAGAAAGTGAAAAAACAACCCACAGAACAGGAGGAATATATATACAAACTATGTGTCAGATAGGAAACATCTCAAATATTTTTAAAAAATCTTAAAACCAAGTATTATAAACAACAATTTTTTTTAAATGGTAGATCTGAATAGACACTTCATCAAAGAAGACATAGAAATGGCAAATAAGCACATGAAGGATGTCAACACCATTAGTATCCAGGGATAGGCAAATTAAAACAGCAATGAGACGCCTTTACTCCCACAAGAATAGCTAAAATTTTTTCTTAAAGACAGAAATTACAAAAACTGGCAAAAACACAGGACAACTGGAACCCTCATACACTGCTGAGTAAACCACTTTAGAAAACAGTTTGGGAATTTAAAATTTTAAGTACTCATTACCATATAACAACAATCTTACTCTACTATTTAATATTTCGGTATTTACTCAAGAGAAATGAAAAACAATGTTCACAGAAAGACTTGTACTTGAATATTCATAACAGGTTGATTAATAATAGCCAAAAACTAGTACAGAAACAAGTTTTCCTTTCCGGAAAAGGCAAAACTCTAGTAAAAGAAAACAGATCAACAGTTACCAGGTGCTAAAGACAGGGACAGGGGATTAACTGCAAAGATAAACAAGAAAACTTTTAGAAATAATGAAAATGTTCTATTTTGATTATGATAATGTGAAAAGACTGCAAGAAATTATTTGCCAAAATTCACTGAATTGTATACTGAAAATTACTGGATTTTATTTTACATACTTCATACTTCACTATAGCTGATTTTAGAAAGAAAAATGTAGTCACTTTAAATAATCTTTTTTTTTTCATGACTTTCCATTTTAGGCAGGATTTGGCAGGGATGGTTTATCAACACTCCATACAGATCAGCTAGGGCAGCTTGACTGGGGGCTGAAGGATCCACTTTTAAGATCACTCACATGGCAGCAAGCTGGTGTCAGCTGTAAGCTGGGAGCTTAGCTAGAGCTGCAGGAAAGTTTCAATGAGTTCTCTCTCAAAGCATGGTAGCTTCAGTTTCAGAAGCTCTGTCACTTTTTATGACATGGTCTAGGAGGTCACATTAGTGACCTTCCACCATAGTCACAGCCTGCCCAGAGTCTATTGGAGGAACATAGACCCTCACACCTCTTCATGGGAGTATCAAAGTCACATTTTAAAGCAGTGTGTGAGAGATGGGAGATAGTTTTCCGACCATCTTGCAAAAAAAGCAATCTACCACATTGGTTTTTTATTCTGTAGATAAGTGGGAGTCATTAGAGCAATGCAAAAATGATACAATCCTATATATTTTAGTATGATAACTCCAGCAGCACTATTAGGAAATAGAGACTGAAAAAGATATGTGTGGGTAGAAGGATGGGGATGGAGAAACTATTAAGGTGGAATTTCAAGAGTCAAAGCAAAAAGAAACCCTCAAGTTGTACAAGGTCTGTAAGAGTGACGAGGACACAGGCTTGCCAGAGACATTCTATCAATACAAGTGAAATGTCTTGGCAACTAGTGCATGTGGGTAAACTAGGATCCTCTGGAAAATGATGATGCCATTTATCAAGACAAAGTTTAGGAAGGACAGCAATAAATTTTCTTTGGCACACATTGGAGACGGTAGAATGCATTTGAAAGTAATAAGGACAAAAGCCACAACAAAGAGCACATTTTATATAATCCACTAAAAAGAGACTCAATTCTAATTTATCAAGAGTTGGCTACATCTTGAGAGAAGGCAACATAGATGATTATATTTACCTAAAAGATTTTACTTGAACACAAAATGACAAAAAAGTATACTTTTAATACCCCTGCTTCCTATCTAGCCAAAACATTGTAGTTCACTGGGTTAATAAAACTGCCTATCTGAAGCTTTGTTTCTAAGGCCGGCAGTAGGAACAATTTATATAGCTCTTTTTTAAATTCATCATACATGAATTTAAAACATAGGATTTCTTTTAAACTTTAAATCATCTGTAGCAGGGCAGACACCACTGGTGAATTCCTCTCCCTTAATTCCTTGCTCAAAGAACTGCTTCCTGCCTTCTTCAGCTATTGAATGACTCCACCACTTCAGGGAAGGTGAGTTTAGAATTCCTACAGTAAATGTTACTTGGTTTAACTTCGTGTTCTCAATCCTAGGGAGCTGTACACAGTAGAATCAACTGGAAACTTTTAAAAGGCCAATGCATTGACACCCCCTCTCACCCATTCTGACTTAATTGGTCTGGAGTTATAGCATCTTCTAATTACCACAGGACAAGACTAAGGACAAAAGTCAACTCAATAAACACTAAAGTTGGCAAAGCAGAAAGATGGATAGAATTTTGATTCTGACAGTATTGTTGAATTAACACTAGAACTGTCTTTCATCCAGATTTCTCTTTATGTAAAATGGCAAATTTCCCTTATTGTTTAAGCCAATTCTGACTGTTTTCTGTTACTGGCAGTGAAAAGTATCCTACATGTTACATCTGGCAACAGAATTTTCAGGATAAAAGTCTGGCTTTATAAACAGGAAGCAGAACTCTCCACCTCTGACAAAGGACAAGCCAAATTAATGTGAACCAGCAAAGAATGATGTCTTTTTGGTGTACATAAAAATATCTTTTCTCACAGCTGATGTGACTGTGTGAACAGAGAGGTATATGTCTTCAAATGACTAGAGCAGCAGTCCCCAACCTTTTTTGGCACCAGGGGCCAGTGATCCTATTAGAATCTAATGCCTGATGATTTGAGGTGAAGCTGAGGTGGTGATGCTAGCACTGGGGAGCAACTGCAAATACAGATGAAGCTTGGCTCACTGGCCCACCACTCACCTCCTGCTATGTGGCCCAGTTCTTAACAGGCCATGAACTTGTACTGGTCCATGGCCCAAGGGATGGGTTCTTCTCTGAAACTGAATGATGTGGTAGTATACAAGACAATATCATCTTGCATATATATTTTTTACAAGCGGTTTAAGAGATATCTCCCAGATATACCTATAACATTAGTCTGAAATAAACAGGCACATTCTCAAAAACCAAATGAAACTATATAAATGACATAATCGTATTTGTTCTGCTCATCAATTCAAACTACCTAAACACACTGAAAGTAACTGCTACCAATCTATGCAGCTGGTGGATACTCCTCAGCTTTGGCTCTGATTTATAGCACAACATTCTGCTTTTCTTCTCTGAAAAAACACCAAATGGTGGATAACACCAGTGGGAGGGCCCTACAATGGGAGGCCAAGGTGGCTTCCACAGAGACTTCAGCAGTAATGTTGGGATCAGGGTCACAGCCATGTAGTTTGATGAGGCAAGGCCGAGGACAAGGAGTAGATCTCCATCACCAAGCTGAGCCACCTGTTCAAGAACATGAATATCAAATTCCTGGAAGCAATCTATCTGTTCTCCTTGCCCATCAAGTTATCTGAGATCACAGACTTTTTCCTGATATCTCTCAAGGATGAGGCGGAAGACTATGCCTGTGCAAAAGCAGATCTGTGCAGGCCAACAGACCAGGTTCAAAGCATTCATCACTAGAGATTAGAGCAACATGTTGGTCTGGATGTTAAGTGCTCCAAAGAAGTAACCACTGCCATCTGCAAGGCCATCGTGCTAGCCAAGCTCTCCCATCATCCTTGTGTGGCGAGGCTGCTGGAATAACATCATCCACAGCAAGGTGACTGACTGCTGCACTCATCCTCACCCCTGGAAGACTAGCATCATCTAGGCCCCTGTATCGAAGAAGCTACTGTTGATGGCCAATATCAGCGAGGGCTACACTTCAGCTAGGGGCTATAATGCCACCTTGGGCAACTTCTCCAAGGCCACCTTTGATGCCATCTCCCCCATATAGCATCACCTTTGATGCTATTTCACCTCCAATCTCTGAAAAGAAACTGTCTCCCTATCAGGAATTCACTGGTCATCTTGTTAAGACACAGCTTCCGGCTATGGCCACCACATAGTTTTTAAACACAAAAAATAAAGTGAATTAAGCCTCTTAAAGAGACAGAAAGAATTCTGCCCCAAAATTCAATGTAAGTCAATTTTTTAGACCTTTCTTCATTTTGGTTTCAAAGGAATGCGGACCATTTGTCACTTCCAAGATTCACCTCTCCCCATATTCTAGATTTGATCCCTTCTGAACTCCTTCTGAACCTGCTGCTCTTCACTCTCTCCACTCTCTTCAAGGAGTTTCACCAGCTCTCTTCCTTAGGCCTTTAAACATGTTCACATATCCCCATGTAAAATCTTGCACCATATATTCCTTTCCCTGCCAGTTATAGCCACTACTCCCACACACTGCCTTTTACAGGTAACCTTCTTGAACTGTAGTCCACTTCCACTCATTGCTTCCATTCATTTATCAATCCACTTCATTTTGGCTTCCAACTCAACTACTTGATTAAAATTGCTTTGGGAAAGGTCACTAATTATTGCCTCAATGCTAAAATTAATGACTCTTGTATATTCTTGTATTTCTTTCTTGACTATTTTTAAGCTTCCATTAATATGAAATAATATGTTAGATACTAGATGTGCAGAAATGATTAAAACAGACCCTATGTTACAAAGTTCACAGTCTAATGGGAGAAATGGTAACAGAGATAATTCTAATACTGTGTTAAGTTCCATGACAGACACCTATATATGACAGAGAAAATCACAGGGAATAGGAGCTGGAAATGGTTTTAAAGAAGTGATGAATAATCTCAATTTTAAAGGTTTAACAGAAATCTATAATGTTGCAGACACTGAAAAAGAATATTCCAGGGAGAGAATGTTTGTGTGAAAAATAGAGAAATTACCTAAACTCAGGCCACAGCAGAGAGGATCTAGGCGAAACTAAACTATCAGGCAGAATTTGATATCATTGACTACTCTACCTTTCTTGATTCACTCATCCCTCATTATCTGTGAAGGAATTGGTTCCAGGACCCCCACGAATACCAGAATTCACAGATGCTCAAGTCTCTTATATAAAATGGGGTATTTGGAGACAACTGTGCACATTCTCCCGTATACTTTAAATCATCTCCAAATTACTTTCAATACAAAATACAATGTAAATGCTATGTAAATACTTGTTATAAACTACCATATAGAGAATAATGACAGGAAAAAAAGTCTGCCTATTCAGTACAGATGAAACAATGTAGGCCTAACTACAGTACTAACTACATCAGCAACAAAAAATTTTTTTAATCTTTTCTTTCTACAGCAAGCTAAATCCATAGATGCAAAAAGGTGCAGATGCAGTTGACCATACTCTCCCGTTGTCTCTCCCCCGTCACTGGCTTGCTCGCTTTCGCTCTCGCGCATGCTTTCTCGCTGTCTTGCTCTTGCTCTCTCGCTCGCTCTCTCACTCTCTCTCTCTCTTTCTCTGTGTCTCTCCCTCTGTCTATCGTTGTCTCTCTCTCTAGCTGTCGCTGTCTCTCGCTGTCTCTCTCTCTCTCTCTCTCTCTCTCTCTCTCTCTCTCTCTCTCTCTCTCTCTCTCTGTCTCTCTCTCTCTCATTAGATTCTTTTTCTATTCTCAAGAATCTGTCCCCATCCCCTCCCACTCTAAATGGTCTCAGGAAGCTTTGCTCCAAGTCTACTAATGGCTGGGAGCCACTGCAAATCAGATCACTGTAAAGAAAAGTTTTCATTTGTAACTTCAATGATGGTACTGTTGAGCAAAAGAATTCAGTTCTCTCCACAGAATTAGCCAAATTAATTGCTTTTATATAACTAATGTACAAACTAACATATAAAAATAGCAGTTGTAATAACATGGTGCATAAATAGTGGCCTAAGGTACACTATCAACAGATTAATAAACAGAAGCAAGGAGAAAGTGATCCTGGGGAAATGAAACTGTAGAATCTAAAGTGATTTACAAATAGTCTAACTAGAATTTAATTGCAGAAGAGAAAAAATGAGCATATAAATTTTAACCATATCTAGAAGGTGTTCAAAAATGAGTGCTTAATGAATTGATGAGACAATTTTAGTCTTGCTCTTTCTCTGAAGAATGTGGGGTCCTCTACATCCAAATTCAAATCTGAAAATATTCTGCAAAATTACAAGAATCACAATTCCTAAGCAGAAATCCAAAGAAAACAGGTGGTTTCTAAGGTAACCAAGGCCCATAACCATACTATATACACTCTAATGTATTAAAGTCATCACCTGAGCTTGTCAGAAATTAATTGGAAGTGCTGATATGTTATATTTGTGACCTAAGGCTGCAAGCCATTAAACAAATGAACTCTGTGTTCTGCATTAGCAGAATTTGCCAGTGGCTTTCTCAAGGAGAAAATGTACCTTTATGGAGGTCAAAGAGAGTACGTGAGAATAATCTTTTCTGATGGCTGTGCTCTTAACTCCTCATAGCCAACAGGAACAAAGTCCTTATACTATTACAGAAGCAGCTTTTAAAATCTTTTAAAGAGAAATTAAAAATAGTGCAATTCAGTTGTCCTAGTAATATTGTCTTGTTAATTTTATTACTACCAGGAAAAAAAAAGTCTGAAAATTGTTCATCCAAGAAAGTAAACAAACGATAAGGAGAGATGACTCTTTGGTTTGCAACATTAACTACACTTTTACAACCTCTGATAACTGACAATCAAGACTCTGCTTCCCTTTTAAAGGAAAGTCATTTCAAATACAAATTGATAGACACATTTTAGAAAGCAGAACAAAAACTCTTTCTTTTTTTACTCTCACCTTGGGGGCAAGAAGAGAGAAGAGAAGGGGTCAGTAAGAATAGAGCTAATCTCTCCATACAGCTCAATATTAAAAATACCATTTGGTATCTACCAAAAACAATGTTATGAAACTATTAAGCTTTTTCATTCAATCCAATTCCACCAAATAAGCCTCTTTTTCTAAGTTTATCAGCTGTCATCGTGTTGTAAACTGCATTTAAAATTATTTTCCTTCCTCTTGAGAATTTCATTTAACAGGCTATTTAAATTAAGTACCTTTATATACTGACCTATCTTAATAAAGAGAGAGCAAGTTGTCAGTAACAGAAACCTTTATTAACAATATAACTCAAGCATCTACGTTAATAAATTGCTTGAACTGAATATTAAGAATGTATTACTTTAATGTATTGTAATAAAATAGCATCCCTTGGGACACAGACACAAGACAAGTATATTTATGGAAGATGTAATAAACTAAGAAAATTACTAATTCAATTAGAACTTGATAAAGACCTCCAATACAAAGCTTTTTAGAGCTCTTGATTATTCAAATAAAAACTGTACTGGAAAACAAACCAAGTAATACAGTTTGCTGCCATAAACAGACTAGACCTAAAGGGAAGGGGTAGCGGGGAGACCCAGAAACCACTCCTCCAAGTCATCTCAAAAAGATTTCCTTTTGCCATACAAACACAGGAGAAAATGATAATTTTATCTTTTGGAGATCTGAGTCAGCATCAAGTAAGTACATGGTTGTATTATAAAGCCTTTTCTTTCATTTTTAACTTCAGCTACCCTGTACTGTGCTCTGCCATTTATAGTTATCCCTCTTTGTTTCATTAGTGACATAGAGGACCTATTAAAAGAGGCAATCTAGCTGTAAAATGGCATTTTGTTTTTGGAAAGCAAGGCGACAAAACACATCAATATCTACGCTCACACTACTCATCTCCTCACCTACCATTAAACATCCACTCTTTTCCCAGTGCTTTCAATAAACCATAAGAATAATGGTATACCAACACAATGAAATACTGTGCAACTATCAAGACCATATGAATAATTTTTAAGTGAAAAGGAACCCCGCAAATTGATATGGCGAGCTCTAGCTCTGGAAATGGCAGAATACTTTAGTACAAAGTAGCAATTCCATAGAGGAAAATTTTTAAATTCTACACTATATAAAACAACTCTGAGAGCAACCAACTCAGGCAGAAACAAAAGGGAATTATCAAGAGAAAAGAAAATCATGCTGGATGAAATCCCCATTTTATTAGTTTTCTATTGCTGCATAACAAATAACCACAAAGCTAACCACTTAAAACAGCACTCATTTAATAACTCACAATTCTGTGAGTGAGAAATCTACCTAGCATGGCTAGATAACAACCTCTGCTCAGGGTTATCACAAGGCTGAAATAAAACATTGGTTGGGCCAAGTTATCACCTAGAACCTCTGGAGAAAAAATGTTCTTTCCAAGGTCACGCAGTTTGTTGGCAGAATCTAGTTCCTTGTGATTGTCGGACTGAGGTCCCTGTTTCCTTGCTGGCTGTCAACCAGGGACATCTCTCAATTCCTTAAGACAGCAATTTTTAAACCATAGCTTGTCAAATCCTCCTTGCCCTTTGACTTTCTGGAGTTCCTCTTCTAGGAGCCAGAGATCTACCAGCCACAGACAACTCTCTGCTTTTAAAAGATCTCATTAGCATAGTTAGGCCCTCAAGATAACCCCCAATCTGAAGGTAAAATGTTCCACATAAAAGAGCAATCAAAGGGATAATGTCTCATATTCACAGGAACAAAGGATTAGGGCATGGACTCCTGAGGGGCCATTTTTAGCATTCTCCCTACCACACCTTTCACCCTGAGGAGACTCCAATCCACCCAGTATGGACTGCTAGCCCTGAAGCAGAAAACCAGAAATTTTCTGAGGAGTCAGAATATACAGCTCAGGTTCAGAGAATCTAACAATTAAGAACAGAAATCCTAAAACAGAGGGAGCCACAGATAGGGTAGTTCATATGCCTATATATAATTCTCAAATTCTTAACTGACAGCTATAATGCATATGTAAGTGACAAAACACTAAGCAGTCAAAGAGAAACAACAGCTGGAAGACAGAAAGAGCTGAGTGGATAGAGAATAAGCTCCTGTTTACTGAAGGAGACAAATTTTGGAGTCTGAGTCCCACCAAATTAGAAGAGTCTGACCTTGGACTTTCCATTGAAACTCCAAAATGAATCCAGGACTAAGGAGTGTGCCCCAAAACTAAAGATAAAAACAAAACAGAACTTCCTTGACAAGACCAAAACTAAAGCCATGCAAGTTCAAGAGGGAACTGTCAGAAACTTAACCTCCTGATAGAACAACACACTCATCAAGAGAATATAATAAAATCCAAAGTCTCTACAACACAGCATATCTGGAAGTTATAATACACAATAAAAATATCACTAGACATGAAAAAAAAAAGGAAAATGTGGCTCACAGTCAAGAGAAAAACCAATCAGTAGTGATAAGTCCATAAACAATCCAGATACTGGAATTACTAGATAAAGATTTTCTATAACAAATATCTAAGAGATCCTACAGGAAAGATAGACTTAGTGAGGAAAAATATGGATATTTCTATAGATATTGGGATTTAAAAAGAAAAAGGAGAAATCCCAGATTTTGAAAACAAAATGTCCAAATTAAAAGATCTGTCAGATAGAAGTAACTGTAAATTAGAGACAATAGCAAAAAGAATCAATGGCTCTGAAAACAGGAAAACTGAAATTATCAAAACTATCTTATAACACCTTTGATTAAATGGACAAATAACCAGAAAACAAAACCAATTTAAAAAAAAAACACAAAAAGAAAAAAATCTGAATATCCCTCTATCTACTAAAGAAACTGAATTCATAACTTAAAATTTTCACATAAAAATTCTCCAGGCACTGCTGGCTTCACAAGTGACTCCTATCTATCATATAATAATAAAATAATCTTAAAAACATTCAACTTTTCTTATAAGGCAAGCATAACCCTGATACCAACACCTACTAAAGACCTGAAAAAATTACAGACCAATATCACTCATGAACAAAGATGCAAAAATTCTTAACAAAATATTGCAAGTTGAACCAAGCAGTATATAAAAAGGATAATACAAAGTGACCAATGTGGGTCTAGCCCAGAAATGCAAAATCCATTAATGCAATTCACCACATTAACTAAATAGGGGACAAAAACTATATCATCTTAATAGATGTATAAAAAGCACTTGACTAGATTTATGCCAATTCATAATTTTAAAATGAAAAGCACTCAGAAAACTAGGAATAAAAGAGAACTTCCTCGATTTGATGAAAAACAACTATGATGTGGGTAAACAGACATCTGGTTAACTTTCTACACCTCTTGTATCATGTATCTTCTACCTATTAATGGTATTATATATCCATGACCTTTATGTTTAGCATAAAAATAACTCTTGGTAGACTGCATCTGGACAGGGAGAGTTACTAATAATCTGATAGGAAGTATAAATTCAAGCTTCTTTGTAATGGACATGTCTCTTTTAGGGACCATGGAAAAGACAAGAGAGTTGTTACAAGAGATGGTAGTTTCTCCGGGGTATGAAACTTTCTAAGCTAGTATGGCTTTCCTACACACTCAATGTGGATCTGGTCTCCTTACACCTTAATTCTCACGGGAGGGGGGGTGGGGGGGTCAAAAATTAGCCCATGGAATGCAGCAAGGACTCCAAAGAGGAGGAACACCTGCAGCTGCCCTGAAGCCAAGTATGGCAATCATAGTCTTTCTTCCCTATCCAAATGTTTAGGTGAACTTAAGATGAAGCTTGGGTAGGCAACATTAAAAACCTATACTCTTATACTCTATACCATACTTAATGGTGAAATATTAAATGTATTTCCCCTAATATCAGAGAAAAAGGCAAGAATGTATGTTCTCACCACTTTTATTCAAGATTATATTAGAGGTCCTAGCTAGACATTGCAGCAGGCAAGAAAAATGAACAGAGATTGGAAAATAAAAATTAACACCATCTTTATTCCCATATGACATGATTATTTTGTACAGAAAATCAAAGAACCTACTAAAAAAGAAAACCTATAGAACAAATAAATTTACCAATGTTGCAGGACACAAAATTCAAAATACAAACATCTACTGTATTCTAAGTGTGATGATGTACTAGCAACAAACAGTGTGAAAATAAAGTTTTTTCAAGTACCAGTTATCAAATCATAAAATATTTTAAAACAGGTGAAGCAAGGAGGATTTTTAGTAAGTACACTGTATGTTACTGTAATGGTGGATAAATACCATTATACATTTGTCCAAACCCACAGAATGTACTACACCAGTATACCCTAATTAAAAGTATAGACTTTGAACAATTATAATGTGTCAATTTAGGTTCACTGATTGTAACAAATAAGTCATTTTATATGTGGAATCTAAATAAGTTGAACTCATAGAAACAGTAAACTAGTGATTGCCAGAGGTGGGGAGGAATGGGTGATGGTAGTCCAAGGGTACAAACTTCCAGTTCTAAGATGATTAAGTTCTGGGGATGTAATGTAAAGCATAGTGACTACAGCTGATAACACCACATTACATATCTGAAAGTTGCTGAGATGGTAAATCTTAAATGTTCTCACCACAAAAAGAATTAATTATGTGAGGTGATAAATGTGTTCACTAACCTTATTGTGGTAATCATTTTACAATATATACAAATATCAAGTTGTACACCTTAAACTTACAAAACATCTTGTCAATTATCTCAAAGCTGGTAAAAAAAAATTAAACAGAAATAATCAAAAAGCACATAAAAAAATGCTCGACATTACTAGTTATCAAGGAAATGCAAATTAAAGCCACAATATGCCACCACTAAAATGGCTAATTTTTTTTAAAAACTATATCAAATTTTATAGAGTACACAGAACAAATGAAACTGTCATATATTGCTGATATACAATAATACAACCACTTTGGAACATTCTTTGGAATTTCTGTGTAAAGCAGAAATTCTCGACTTCAGCATTATAGATACTGTGGACCCAATAATGCTTTGTATGCAGAGCTAGCCTGTGCACTGCTATGTCATCAAATAGTCTCATGGACCTCTATCTACCCCTAGTTGTGATAACTAAAATATTTCCGGATATTGCCAAATGTCACCAAACACTGTCAAAATCATCAACAGTTGAGAACCACTGCTTTAAAGTTAAACATATATCTATTCAGCAATTCTATTCCCAGGTATTTGCCCAACAGACATAAACTCAACTGTCCTTAAAATATCTGTACGTGAATGATCACAACAGTTTTATTTATACTTGTCAAAAAAGTAGAAATAACTCAAATGTCCATCAATAAGTGAAAGATAATTCATGGAATATGAACGCAATGGAATACAACTCAACATTAAAAATGAAATTACTCACACACAATGCAATACAAATGAATTTTAAGAACATTACACTGACCAAGATAGACTAGATATGAAAGAATACATACTGTATGATTATGTTTCTTTGAAATTTTAACACAAAGCTAATAAGCTAGGTGAATGAAACAGAGATTGTGTTCGAGGAAGGCAGTGGGCAGGAAAGGGCATAAGGTAACTTGCTTAAAATCTGTGCCTGTACTGCATATAAATTACAACTTCAAAAGTGTAAAGTAAATTTGATATTTCACTAAATATAAGTATGCGGAATTACTTATGTTGACAAAGTGACAAAAAGAAAAATAGAGCATGCAAATAATTTTGAGGTCATGTCAATTTTTTGACGTCACAGTTATTTTATATATATTATATATACATTTTAAATAGTATTTGGCAGGGAAGGGAAAAATGTCAACCAATTCCTTGGGGACAGCCTGCTGCATGAATAACAAATCAAAATCTTTAGGAACTGCTTTGAGATGTTGAATTTTACTGGATAGATGCTAGTTTCCACAACTCAACTCAGATACTAAAGCTTAGCATAAATTCCTCCTTTTTTACACTTTTTGGTTAGCTGGTCACCAATTCATTAATTAAACAGATGATAGATGTCACTCATTTATATTTGTTGATACAGTCACTCAATTGTCAAATAAACTGTGTGTTTCCCTGTGAAGGTCAAAGTCTTCATAAGCACCCACCTGCCAGTGTAACCTGACACATTTAAAAATCGGTATACATAGCAAAACCTGTTTAAGATTATATTTTTCTTTTCTAGTTAATTTCTGACAGCTCACCCTCATATTCACAATGTTTCCTTCATTGCTCTTTCAGTAAAAGCAGACATGTAAGAAAAGTTGTAACAAATTATCAAGGGTCAATAGCTGCCCGCCATCCAATCACATACTCTGATGGGTCTTCTACCGGCTCTAGCAAGTTAGATGCTGATTAGAGGACGCAATAATCACTAAACAGTGAGCATAATTTTCACTAGAGAGGAGAGGGTGCAGATGTCCAAAGTCTTCCTCAAAATATACCAGGAACAGTATGAAACAGCGTATTTAATGTGCTTACATTTTTCTGTAATACAAACTATAAAAACCAAAGCTCAAAATCTTGACTGTGGGAAACAGAGAACAGTGTAAGAAAGACTATGTGAGGATGGTTGCTTTGGGGGTTTTTTTGATGGGAGAAGAAGTGGCAGAGGATGTGAAACAATATATTCTATTGTAACCAGGTATGAGTTCCAGGAATTGAAGAAAAAGTTAATGCCTGAGGTATAATTCAAGATTTGGTAAATCAAGGCAGAAATTTCCAGTTAAAAACAATGGAATGAACATTCTAAGCTCTCTACGAAAAAGATAAATTTAAAAGCAGTAAATATAAACCCCCAAAGACCAAGAGAAAACAGCAGACAGTAGATATTAACAAAATATTATGTTATGCTAAGTAAATGAATGATGGTAAAGAAGTCATTACTGTGAAGAAAACTGTAACCTACATGCCTGCACAGGGCAACACTCACACTACGCTAGCCTAATCACATGGCCAATGGACAAACGGCTCTCATCTCACCAAGTGCATAAACTAAGGCAAATCCTCTTCCATACAGTATACCAAATTACAGCATTAATTTACTCTACAGTTCCTACTAGATATAAATAAGGCAACACCCTGACTTTTCTTTCTGGTTGTAAACATTTCTCAAGGAAATGAAAAAAAAAAAGCTAGTATTATTAAGTACTGACACAGACTTTCCTTAACAGCTTACAAAGTAATAGTTTAGTAATAGTTTTTGTTGTGGTAGTTTTTCATGAGAACAGCTTTGCTCCATTCACCCACTAAGCGATTTCATTTGTGTGGCCTTGTAGCGTGGTACATTCCTCAACACAGCATTTTATCTCTGGGAACCAGTACTTTCTGTCTTGTCTAATCTAAAAGCAAAATACCTTCTTTTTTGTTTCTGTGGGCCCATTACTCATACTTCCAACTAGCAGTTTCAGGGCTGTCTCCCTTCTCAACACTATGGCACATTTCAAAACAGTTAAATGAAAATATATTATGATTTTTTTAAACATTAGTAAGTTTTAAATTCCTTTTTATAGGCAATTCTAAGATACAAATGAGTTACTCTTACTGTATTTTGCCATCCATGATTTGGCTATATATAAACCAATACCAAAGTTTTAATATCTATGGAAACCAATATTTGTAATTTTGCAATAGAGCCAGATTCCAGGAATAGGTTGAGAATCAACTAGATGAGTGAAATGTGCTTTTGGGTATGTGTATGTGAGCACACACGTGAATATACACATATGCACTGGTTAGGAAACAAGGAGGAAAGAGAAAAGGCTCACAGATCTCCTAGACATAATTTGATAGAATATAACCATAAGTAAAAAACAAATTTTATATGGCTCCAAAAGAGAAAACCATGGTTATATAAAGAATGCAGGTAGGCAGGTAGATTTCACCAAAAGACAACCGACCAACCATAACAGCTGCTACCTTGATAGCTAAAATCTCAGAAAGGAACAACCAATCATCTTGAGTAGAAAGAAGAGAAACTTAAGGCTAAATTTAGTTTCTGTCACAAGTAATTTGTTCAACCACAGGTATGTTCCTGGTGGTCTTTGGCTAGACAGTCCTGACAATGGTTTTTGACAACATCCCCCCTTAAAAAAACAAACAAACAAACAAATAACTACAAACTGAGCCTCTTACTTCAAGGAAAACAACTGACAGTGTTTACTGCAAAAGATAAAATTTAAGGTATCAAGAGAAAAATCATATTTTCAGAAAACTTGTATCTACTGTGCACTGGATAGCTTTCCAATACTTAAAAGATTTCACTAATGAGAACAGTGGTGATAGTAAGAAATATGGAGTTTGTTTTAATATTATAAAATGAAATAGGTCACTATTAGATCTGCATAACTCAGAGGTCAAATATTGTCCAAATAAACAAAGCATGATGTTTGCTAAACAATAAAAAAAAAAATTAAAAAATAACACGTAAGTAAAAAGTCTTTTCAGAGTGCAAGATAGATCAATGGATTTTATTATAACAAAGAACCAAAAGTTCACAGATGTGATTTCACATTCTACATTGCAGTTTATCTTTAAGAAATAACCACTGGTTCATTTCTAGTGTAGTATCAAAGAAGAATATCATCCACTTCTTCCCAGTATAAATTTAGGAGGCCAGGTTTCCTTCATATTCTTACTTCAATGAAACATTGTGTAAACAGATTAAACTTAGAAGCTGTTATGAGAATCCAATTGCCTTCAATTCTTTTAAACCAGATGATAAAGAGATTTGCAAAAATACAACAGTGCTACTTTATCACTAATTTTTTTTAATTTTGGAAAACAGTTCATTTCACATTAAAAACCTTTTATATTAAGATGTAATTTATTATTTTAAATTATTACAAAAATTTCTCAGTTATAATTTCTAATACAGTGAATATCAAAAGATTAAAAAGAACACAGAAACAAAAGCTCTTCAGGGCCCTCAAATAATTCCTACAAGTATCAAGAGTTCCTCTTTATGACTATTAAGTTTGAGAACTGCTAGCCTAAACCATTCGTACTTTTCAAAACATCCTCACTCCTTTTTCCATGCACTAGCTTCAATAACTTTCTAGGACAAAGAATTTACAATCAGATTGTTCAAATCTCATTTTACAAAATTAGCAGGTATAACACAACTGAATTACAATTTAATTCCCAGATCTCAATAATATAAAACTAAGAGTATAAACACAAACCCTAGATTCAGAACAAATTAAATGAAGAATAACACGTGAAAGTTTATTTACATTGGCTGGTCTGAGAACTTTCAACCCAAGAAATTAAGGTAAAACAACCCTGAGATAACTCTGGTACCAAACAAATACAACACAGATAGGAAGAATCATATCTGTGAAATAGACCACATAGAATTTCCATAAATGAAGGTGACCTGAAGATAACCTCAGAATCCAAAATTATAAAGCATATAGGAAAAGAATCCATCTTTTAAAAGAGTAACCATATACACAACACATAATGGTTTATATTCCCCAAAATTTTAAAGAGACTCAAATAATTAGGTTAAAATTTATTGAAGATAAAAAGAAAGAAAGAAAGAAAGAAAGAAAGAAAGAAAGAAAGAAAGAAAGAAAGAAAGAAAGAAAGAAAGAAAGAAAGAAAGAAAAGGAAAAGGAAAGGAAAGGAAAGGAAAGGAAAGGAAAGGAAAGGAAAGGAAAGGAAAGGAAAGGAAAGGAAAGGAAAGGAAAGGAAAGGAAAGGAAAGGAAAGGAAAGGAAGAAGAAAAAGAGAAAAAGAGAGGAAGGAAGGAAGGGAAGGGAAGGGAAGGGAAGAATCAATAAAAGTATTTTTTAGAGAAGATTATTAAAAAATCAAATACAATTTATTAAAATGAAAAATGGGCACTAAAATTAAACCTTAGTGGTTAGGCTAAACAGTAATTTAGATACAGATGAGGTTTGTAGAGAGTAACTGGAAGATACATCTGAGATATTAAGCAGAAGGCAGCCCAGAGATAAAGGAAAATATAAAATAAGACATGGAAAACAAAATAGAAAGACAACATATATTAATTTTAGTTTCAAAGAAGAAAACAATGTTAAGAATTTTTCAATATCAATGAAAGAAAAGAATCCTCAGATACAGGAAATATGTGTCCCAATCAGTGAATCAACAGAGAAAATCAGAAAAGACAAAATACTACAGAAGAATGACAATTAGACTAACTCCAACAATAGCACAAGCTGGAAGACAGCAGGATAATGTCCTCAGACTAACAAAGATAATAGGCAGACCAAACATATACATGAAAACATTTTCAGACAAAACCAAAGTACTTACTACTACATACTCTCACTGAACTACCAAAAGTGGTATTTTGCGAAGAAAACAATCAAAAAAGAGAAAATGGGACACAAGAAAGACTTGAGCACATGAGTAAACATGTAGGTATATTTTTAAATTATAAGCACTGCTGTCCAAGGGAAGGGTAACAACTAATGCTGGAGATATAAAATATGTAAAACTAAAATATTCAGCATAATAGCATTTAGGATGGAAAACTGAAGAGTTAGTGTCCCAAAGAGTCTCATTTTGTACAAAAAGGAGGGCAGAGAAAATGGTTCACTTTAGACTTAGTTAAATCAACCATGCTTTTATAACATCAAGGGTAACCAGAAAGTTTAAATGTTTAAGATAACCAGGTACATACATATAAACTAAAATATACTGCAGTGTGCTGAAAGCCAACAAAGAAGTGTGGATACTGACATAAACTCTGTGTTTCACAAACTTCCTCTCTTCTCATATTGTATTTAAGCAATGTCTAATTGACATATGAGACAATTAGAGTGCATGTAAATCCATATATTAGAAAAGTTTAGTTTTTTTCTTCTCTCCAGATAAATATATACACAAATCTAATATTTTCTTTTGGCATCCCAATGGATCATCCTGCTCGTCTCTTTGAAAAGATAAAGATACATGCCCAAAATTCTACAGTAAGGACAGCTTCCCCAGATAAAATACTCATTGGCACAATAAACCACAAGCTAACAAGGTAAAGAAAGAGCTAAGTGAAGGGTGTTCCAAAGAGACATTAGCTTGAACACAGACCAAAGGAATAAAACAGTATGGTCTGTGTAGGACTGTGCAGTGCCGAACTGCTAGGGCACAAAGCCCATCTCCCTGGCTTTCGCTCCTAAAAGACAAGAGGAGACGGACGTCCTTATCCCCACTACAGGGAATAAAGCTGCCAGCAGATCTCAGTCTAATCTTCTCCATCTCCTTTCATCATTGTAATCAATGTCCTATACTAGCCACATGTTATCAAGCATCAGCTGCCTAAATTGGAAAGTAGACAGTTTTATTGTTTGGCCTCAAAGGAACATGAAATCTGAGTTCTGCTTTACTGGATAAAATGAATTTCCATTGTACAGATGCACTTTTACACTGCCTGTTCTCAGAATGCATCTCAGTATAAAACAAGTAATTAATTACAAAACTGAATTCCAGTAAATAGTAAGGCAATTCCACAGATGAATTACTTACTAGCTGCTGAAAGCATACACACATGCCAAGGACTGCTGGTGGTATTATATGATGAGGTCCGTATCACACAGTGCCTAATAAATACTGCATTCTCTTTCACTCTCCAATATGAAAATTAAAACAGCTCACACCCAAAAAGTGGAAGATTCTCTTGCTCAACCACATAATAGACATCAGGCAATTAGCACCCACTACTTAACAAAGAGCTCTCAAAGTAATTAAGTTTCCCATACCCTCGTAGTCCAATTAAAGCTTTTAATCAACAAACAACTCAAATCCTAATGGCTGCACACCAGCTTAGACAGTTAATTACTCCCTACCAATCTTCTACAACTGTAGTCAATTGTTCATTCATTTTTTCATTCAGTCAGTCAGTCATTCATATACTCAGTGAGTGTTAACTATGTACCAGGCACAGGTGGTGGGTATCTTGTAATGAAAATAGATGTTCCTGCCCAATATGACATTGCACTTCCCCAGTTTATTACAGAACCATGACTTTTCATTAAATTAAAATTCTTTCATATTGCTTTAATATTCTAGTAATACAAATAAGAGCCACACCCAAGTTATTATAACTTTGTTCCAAATCTAAATAACTGGAATAAAGAAATATACACATCTTATATAGTAAGTGCTCAATAAATGTCTGCGACTAGCAATTATGATCATTTTAAAAATCTAAAAAAATAATCAGTTTGCAATTATTTTCAAAGGATGTCTAAGGTCATGCACATAAAGACCTATATTTATCTAGATTTGTTATGTACTTAAATGAAGCACAGAATTTTAAAAATTCTATAGAGCTTTTTAATCAAAAAATAAATTACAGATCAGATATTACATAGGAAGAGTAAGGAATATGTAATATTAGGTATATGGTACAAAATCAATTGTATAGCTATATATTATTTTACTTCTTTCTGACGAAAACTATGCCGGGTTCTGTGAGGGATACACTGAAAAACAAAACAGTTCTTTACTAAATTTATAATCTAGTGGAGAAGAAAGTAGATACAAAAATAAGAAACAAAGGAAAACAGAATCAAAGTTATAAATGCAGATTGTGGAACTATGGATTATTCTACTGGGGAAACACCCAGTTCAAAATCATTTTTAAAAGTAATATAGCATCAATTAAATTTAAATAAGGCTTTTCTAAAGTTAGGAATACAACTGTGGCTCACTTTGATCATCCAATCTTGTAGGCACCTATGCTTCAATACTCCAATTATAAATTTCCTTAAAACAATGAAATACAGTTACAACGTAAGATTCTTTACAACACCACCTATCCCAATCTTCCATTTCATTCAATACCTTCTCACTGCACAATATAACATGCAAAGCACACATATGACAAACAATTGAATTACAGAGTTGACATAACAGAAAATCTCATCTATTTAGAGACATCAAAAATTATTTTGTGATGCAAACATGAAAAATAAAGTATATGAACAAATGTCAAACATCATGCTTAGCAATATATTTTGCAATGCATAAGTAAACTGACATGTAATAAATACAGAATTCTTAAATTTAATGTGAGGCTGTCAAATTTCTCAAACTAAAGTCAAAATATTTTATTTCCTTTCAACAGCTGAAATGAAACTACAGCTACAAATATTTTTCTGGGCCAAATTTAAAGACAGAGCACCTAATTTACTGAAAAACTAATAGCACCTTGTCATCTTTCCTAAGTAACATTTCTAAAGGAACTGTAAGTAATTTTCTAAAACTATAGTAAGTAAAATTTGAGCAAATATTTTTTTCTTATCCGTATTCAAATACTATAATTAATTATATATAGTTTTAAGAATTCAATAAAGGGACAATATGAGGATGTAGCATAAAGCTCCTGAAGCAATCTACTTTTTCAATTCAGCACTACTACAGCTGTTTTGACACGTCCATCAATTTTAAGTAAGCAGTAGGTTGTTATATTCCTTGCCCCAGTCAAGGTACAAACCCACTTTGGTGAACTGGCAGATTATAAGTATTGATTTCTCTCTTTCAGGTCTGTGAAGAACTTTTCATTTCTGCAGTATATTTTTATTTAATTTGAAAGTCATTTAAAATCTTGTGTGAAAGTATCTTTGTAAAAACAAAAAAATGAAAATAAAATTTAAAATTATAATCTATGTAAATTTGTTTTCATTTCATGTGTCTAATATAAAGATTATGCTTTTAACTCCAAAGTTAACAGAATAAATATAAAATTTTAACTTTATGTTGTAATTAGACTTTTAGAAAACAGAGTCAAGGAAAGCAATGTTAAGAAATGAATTCTGTGCCTCCTCTTATTCCATATCAAATTAGACTTTTTCT
Source organism: Macroglossus sobrinus (assembly GCA_004027375.1). Classification (NCBI taxonomy): domain Eukaryota; kingdom Metazoa; phylum Chordata; class Mammalia; order Chiroptera; family Pteropodidae; genus Macroglossus; species Macroglossus sobrinus. Next base: position 68,502 of record PVKZ01002945.1, read on the forward strand.
TGTATTTGCGATATCAAACGGATTTTTTTTTCTTGACTTTTATTTTTGTTGTTTTGTCCTTTGGATGTCCTAATTTACAACATCTGTTTGCAAATAGTGCCACTGATGTGTGTTGTAGTGAACTTTACTTTTTAAAAGCAACTTCAGGATCCTTTTCTTTCCTTTCTGACCCAAAATTAATTAACAATCCCTATAACTATTTCTCTCGCTCTTGTCTTGTTGGCTAAACCTAAAATTCCCTAGAAGTAATGATATTCCTTTGATGTGGTGTTTGATTTTTCCCTAAAATTTTTAAAAGCAAACTTCATTTTGTTGCTAAAAATAACACAACATACACTATGTCTTGCAAAGGCAATTTTCAAACATAAATTTGGGATTATAAAGAGACATTAAAATACAAGATTTTTCATTCAAAACCTACCAAAGGTTTTAGATCATTTTTGTTTTTGAGGACAAAACATTTATCTCCACAGTTCCCATAATTATCATTTCTCTTTTCACCTGGCCAATAAAATATTGAAAGCTCCATATCTGAACAGTTAACATTTATCAATTTGTATCTTCTGCAAATTTATAATAAACTGTTAGAACACAGTATATTCTCTCCTTGAATATCAGTTGTTTTTATATAAAATTTTAAATCTGAGCTGTTTAATGCTGTACTGCTAGGTAGAAAATATTTATTGGGATTAAAAACCCTCTGCTTTTTCCCACACATACATTTGGAGTACAATCAAGTATTTCTCTCCCATTTATTACTTTATTTCCCCCATTAAAATAGCACCTACTATCCAATGAATTACAACTCAATTTAAAAATCAATTTTAAAAGTTCACTGTTCTTCCACCAAATGATTTTGGTTCTATCAAAGCACAACTATAAAACACTTCAAAAATACAAAGCTTTCAAGCCCATTTTAAAAAGTAACCCAATAAATTCAATACTGGAAAAAGCATGGTGCTCACTGACATTCTTAAGTATTAAGCATTCCTCACATCTCTATGACCACAGATATCTTACCTGGTGCTTTTATTATTTAGAATTATTTGTTATTAACACATTGTTTCTGGTTATAGAATGCCTTAAGTCACGTTTCAAAAATGTTTTGTTACTACATACTCTTGTTAAACCTAGAGACTTAAGAGAGACTAAGTAAAATAAGCCCAAGTGAGGATGACCCTCAGCAAGGCCTAAGAAATCACACATCAGTGCCATCTACCTCCAACAAAGGAGCTACCATATAGTCTTGTACAGCAGCAATGGAACTGAAACCAGAGGAAGAAGAGCATCAAACCAGTATCTGAATCTGTTAACTGAGCACCTACTCTGCCAATCATGGTGATTTATACCAAGGACACCCAGCTCCCGCTCTCCATGGAGATATGCACTATGGTGGAAGTTTGAGGATCAGTGAAAACACGTGGAGCAATGAAAGAGAAGAGAATCCCTATACACCATGAATGCTTTGAAACTATAATTTATTCTTTTGAAGTGTGATACAGAAACACAAAAATACTTTAAAGGGAATCAAATTGTTTTATATACAATGAAAAAAAGCCACCAGAGCTTGTTTACAACATTGTTCTAAAAATAGGAAAAGGAAAGTAACATTCACTGGTGGCCAAACAGACAGTATTCTCCAGGGAATAAGGGAGAGGGGTTGTAATATAAAAATATTCATTGTATGAAATGAAGGTAGAAATTTACATAATTTTTATTTACTTGTCAAAAAAAAAAAAAATCACTGCCCTAGACATTACTTTCCTCTAACTTTAATAAGGACTACTTATTTACCTCCAACAAAATCTGCCTCACTCATGCAGTGAGACCAGCACAAAGGTATTTTGAGAAATTATGTCTCATAGAGCCTTTTAGTCCAGAAGAAAAATTCTAGATGACCAGTGGGTTTTGTCCTGCTTTCAGAACTCCTTCCTAGGTTTTTAATCTTTATTCCCCAGTTTTTAAGCCTGCATTGCTGATCTGCACTGATTTTGCCCAATTCCCTCCATGAGAGTGATATCAGCAATGGAAAATGGTATATTTATTATCCTGTAATCCTTGGTTTGTTTGTGTGCTTGTGATAGCACAATCTTCCTAAATGGGAAAGCAGCTCAAGGAGGAATACTACTCATTCTGTTGAATTTTGTTACCTAAATAGGGACTGCTGATATACTTCTATTTCATTAGTACACATCTGTTTTATATGTTTGAGCACTTCATTCAGTAACAAGTGAACCAAACAGAACCACTGAGGAATAAGAATACCCACAAACATCAAACATGTAGAGCAAGGAAGGGAGCTAATGGATCACCCAGTCCAACCCTCTCCTGTTTTGAGATAAAAACAGAAATTGAATTCAGTTTAGAAACCAAAATAGCAATCTGATCAAGGTCAATAACAGTTTATGGACTGACACTAGTTTGCAGATTATACACTGAATAGTACTGCTTAAGAACTAAATAGATGTTTCTTTGGGAATTCCTAGTTTCTTTATCTTGCTACCAAAGATGCTCTGTAATATCCGTCAAAAGCAGAACACATTACACATCTAAAAGGTCCCTTTATCTGTCAATCTAGCAATCCTATTCAGAAAATGAAATGAGCTAGATTTGAAGTGAGTAATCCACATTGGCTTCTAGTATTTATTCCTTTTTATTCCCTATATTCCTCACACCTATTTGAAAAGTTCCAGAATTTTCATCAAAGATCAAGGCTGGCTTGCCAGTTTTCACTGACAAAAATCTATCTAAACTAAAAAAAAAAAAAAATCTATTTACTATGTGCCATTCTTCTGATTTTTAGCACTTCTTTATAAATCTTCAAGTATAATTCAGTAACTCTGAACACATCTATGATTCTCTTTAAAAGCCAAGCATTTAATTCAATGATGTAAAGATTAACTCTTCGTTGTTGTGGGTGGAGAGATGTGGAGAGAGGCAAATGGTAAAGGGGGAGAAAAGTGAAGAGAAAATGAAAAGCAATCCTTTTATGGCTCATATCTAGAAAATATCAAGTTCCTGAAATAATGCATCAATCTAAATGCTTAAGTATTTAAGTTAGTTTAGCTGAAACTGATTGAGAACTTACTATGAAACAAATGTAGAAGTCACTAAGAACTAATAGAAATTAACTGTTATTTTGAGATATTTGAGCCTTTTTTAACAGTAAGGTCATCAAGACTCACAGTCCAATTGAATATCTTCTTGAAAGTGTTACTGGAGAATTCCATGCCTTATGATTTCATACTAATAAAGGCAAAATGCCCTTGAATTGAATAAAGTTATTAAGGTTGATTTTTATTATGTATTGGGTACAAATGAAAGAGGACAAAAGATATGCAGTTTTGAACAGGAACAACACTACAGCTGCTGAAATATCTTACAATGAAAATAGATCTACATTTATATACGTGGCCCTTTCTCCAAAATACTCATGTCCCTGATGCAGTTGCCCATATATGTTTTCTGAGCTCCCCAACAAAAAAGCTTGTAATTGTTCATCTCTTGATCACTGAGGACAACACAGTAACAGGGAAAAGGCAATCTCACCAAAGCTGAACAGACAGCACTCTAAATCAAGGAAGTTTTATATTAGAGGAGACAAGAAAAAAGTCTTTAAAAGTTAACATTAACAGCCATTTAGAAAGTCCAGAGTCAAAAAGGACCAGAAGTATGACTTCAATCCCTCTAAAATTACTGCCACGCAAAATGAAATGCCTCAGAGACCACCAAAAAAAAAAAAAAATTGAGGACTACTGTTCTTCAAAAGGAAAAGAGAAAAACACAAGTACATAATAAAGTGATTTCACAACATAATGAAAATGGAAGTCAGGCTTCATATACAGTATCCCTGCTTTAGTATAACAGAGGTGAAAAGCAATCCACTGTTTCGCTCATTCTTGAAGGGTGTTCACACTGTTGCCACATTCAGGAAAGAGGAAACAAAAAAACAACCAGGTCCTTGGAAATCTTATCAAACTCCAAAATAAAAACTATATGAAGTGATGAGAGTTTCAAAATTGTTTTCATTTTATACCTTGTATTTTCTATTATTTTTTTCTGTAGGCCCTGTTAAAAACACTATATAGCAGTTAGGTTTTGTCAAACGGTTAGAATTCCAAGAACACGTGCTTAAGTAACTGAATTACTTTGCTTATTCAATCATCTACTCCTCAAGATCTTGTACATCATTTCAAAGAAGATTTAATGAATAAATACCCCTGTCAATCATAGGGAGAAAATCATCATCAAAATAATACATAAGAAAGAACATAAGGCAAACGCTAAAAAAAAAAACTTAAAACTTCTTTTTGAGAACAGCATAACAGGAAGTTTTTCTCATTCTTCAACTCCAGACTTCTGCTTCAACAAGTCATATATTTATAAGTTTAAAGTAACGATTTCCTGTACAGGCCCCAAACCTAATTTTTAACAACAAATGTTATGTTGTACTTTAGTAAAAACATGTCCTAAATCAAATCCCAATATAATCACATAATTGTCCAAATAAAAACATGGCCATAATTTCATCTACATGTACACTCAAAAATATAATATTAAAAAAGGTATTCTCAAACTGTCCTAAGCAGCCCAAATAAATTTATTACCTGTAATTCTAAAAGATAAATTTAAGAACATTCTCATATGAACTAATGCAAAAGCATGCAGGAACTTGAACAAGTTTTTTTTTAATACTTTAAATGTAGTAATTATTTTTTAATTATATAAAAAGTATAAAAAGTAAGAACATTTTAATGTCTTTTTACCTTTCCCTGTATCTCCCATAGTCTTCACCCACACCACCCTCACCCACTCACACATCAAACCAAGTAATCAATTTCCTGCAGAGATATATTTCATAAAGGCATAGAAAACATCCCAATCAAAATTCAGTCCTATATACAAAACAACTCTTAAAGAAAACTATATTTAATGCTAAGAAAAACCAACCTATATACATACCACACAGAAAACATCAACAAAAAGGAAAAAGTAAAAGTTCCAGATTCAAACAAAGAACAACCAGTAAGAAACATTAAGAATTGGGAGACATATCCTCCACTCACACATACAATTTATCTCTAACTCTCACAGTTGGATATTTTTCCCCCATGAATCAGGAAAGGCCAATTTCTCTAAATATGTCAAAACTCTTTCATAGATAGATACAGCAACAGAGTGAAATGAAAGGAGGCTAAGAAAAACCCCCTTACTTAAAAATATCTCCTTTTTTGGCATAATATGGATGCCTACAAATTCCTTCACTACCTGGTACTTTTCTAATAACATTAAATATTCCTGACAAAATATCACATGTAGGGTAAGCAGCATCTTAAAACAAAAATTTTACTGCCATATCCTAATCTGAGCTATTGGATTAAAGAAATATATGGAAAATCTACATCATGATTATTGTTATCTCTGAAGAAAAAAGATGCAGGATGAGGAGGTAAAAAGGTTCTGCCAAATTTAGCATTTGTCAAATTCTGAGTCTTCAAAGTTGTAGCCCTGAGACAGACATAGTCAAGAGATCTCAATGAAGTGTAAATTCCCTCCCTATAGGAACTTATATTGCTTCATTTTCATTTCAATGACACTCTAAAAACCTTAGTTTACATTCTGGATCAACTGATGACCAGACATCTGATGTTAAGCAAACCTAACATCTGAGTTCAGTGAAGTATTGACAAACATGCTGGCACCAAGCAGAACTGCTGAAACTGCATGAGCAAAGGTAGAAAAGTTCACATAGAGTAGGAGCACCAACTCATCACATGACCCACTGCTGTACCAGCGTGACAAACTAAAAACAGCATCATCCATCTCAGACGACACTATTTATTTGAAATTTGACTTCCAGCTTTTTTATTTCTATTTGGTTTTATAGGTACATGAGAGCTCTAAATATAAGGAAATTAAATATCATTTTATGTTAAATTATTGATTATAATTTAAGAATGTAATTAGATAGCATCTAAAAGAAAACAATAATTATGCATCATCCATTTTTAATTACTTTTATTAACCATACTACTACCAACCTCCACCAGCACAGAACTCAACATGGCTGAGAGAAGAACTAAAATGATTATATGAATTGAACTATAACAGCACTATTAAATCTGGTATGTTTGGTAGAATGGACCAAAAAATAACCATAAACAAGTAATATTTTCTATTTTTTCTTTTGGCTACTATAAAGGCATTTTAGAAACAAAATTATAATTTAACTAGAATATGTAGGATTTTGTGGTCAGTCCCTGTGCTACAGAGAGAAATGTTTCCCCCTGCCCTCCAAAAAATATGTCCACATGCTAATCCCTCTATCCTATAAACATACTATGTTACATAGCAAGAGAAAATTAGGGTTGCAATAAAATTAAGATTGCTAACTTTAAACCAGGGAGATCATCTTGGATTATCCAGGTGGATTCAATGAAATCCCAAGGATCCTTAAAAGTGGAAGAGGGAGAGGCAGATAGAGGTCAGAGCAATGTGATGTGAAAAGAACTAAACCCACTGTTGCTGGCTGTGAAGGCAGAGATAAAAGGCCAGGGCCAGAAAATGTGTGAAGCTTCTAGAAAGCCAAAAAGGGCAAGGAAATGCACTCACCCGTAGAACTTCCAGAAAGGACCATGGCCTTGCTGACACCTTCCTCTTAGCCCACTGAGACCCATGTCAGAATTCTGAACTATAAAACTGTAAGAAAATAAGTCCGTGTTGCTTTAAATCACTAAATTTGTATTTGTTACAGCAGCTACAGAAAACTAGTACAATCCCTCTATTACTCCATCTTCCCCATACTATATATCCTATCCTGACATTTTACAAATCTGGAAGTTTGATTTTTACATTTCACTATTTAATATTTCCTATAAGCTATTTCAAAAATCCTTTATAGACTGAGACCATATGAATTTTTTAAATAAATGATACAATATTATCAAACGTCCTGAATATCCAACTGCACGTGAACCTGCAAGTGCTGAGAATAAACAAAGTATATTACAGATTCACCCCTCACTTGCTACTATGAATCAAGGTTTTTGTGAGATGGTGGCTATTTTCTTTTTGGAGTCATTTAAAAAGACTTAGCAGGGGGATGACCGATTAGGAGGACTAGGAACAGTGAAGATTTGATACTACCACTATGAGTAAGAGGAAGGCAGAATGAGCTGGCCTTAGGTGAGGCTGCTGTGGCACTCAGCAGCCAAGGCTCAGGAAGTTGGACAGTATGAATTCTGGTGTAAAGTTTGTCAGGCAGATAAGGGAGAAAGTCAAGCATGCAATGGCATTAAAGGTATTGACAAGAACAAAATAAAAAGGCTGAAGAAATGGATCACAAGTTAGATAGTGGACAGAAAGAAAATAAAGGCAGCTGAGGCTGATACGTAGTAAGAAAATGAACTGACTGGAGACTGGTGATTGGGGAAGAGATAGAAGCAAAGGAGAGGGAGGATAATAGATTTAAATGCTGAAAGGTTAAGACATGAAGGCCAGAGAATATGATATAGTTTCCAAGAGGGCAACTGACAGGTAGTTCCAGAAGGAAATAAACAGTTAAAAGAGTTTAGCCAAATCTAGGCATAGTGGAATCACAAGACTTTGAAGAGAAGCTTGATTATTTAGGTTGACACACCAAAGAAGATAACAGCACTTTTTCAGAAAACTCCTTAGGGGGCACTGGCCAAAGAACTGTTGACTACGTGGACCTAAAAGCTTTGATAAGTATGAAAATTATCATAATAAATAAAAAGAGTGGTATGTGCCCATATCTGCTTCCAAATCCCATAAATAATCTTCAAAACTATAAAAATATGATACCAGCAAATATTTTTAACTGGATAATTACATGAATTTATAATTAAAATGTACAGCTTATGTAACAGATACACAAATGGTGGCAATTGAGTTTTAAGAAATAAAATTATTCTGATATGAAACATAAATCATGAAAAGGAGAATAAACATTACTTCTATAGAGAAAGAAAAGGAGGAAGAGCATGGAGATGAAAGTAAATGCACACATTCCAGTGTTCTGGTTTGGGGAATTCTTTGTAGGGAGAGATGGGATGGTTTGGGGCCTGGATTGCTAAAGTTATGTCTGAGATAATCTACTGAACCTACAGAATACAAGCTTCAAAAGATTGTCCAGCTTCCAAATATAGCAGCTTCCTCAGCAATCTTATCCTCCATCCACTGCTTGGGGAGAATCTATTTCACAGAACAGTTCAACACAAACTCAGACTAAAGTCAAATGCTCTATGTTTGCTATATTTGTTTTTCAGATCTCTCCGAAGTGAGGAGAGAGAATTAATATGTGTGGGATGCTTAAATAATTACAACAGAGATGATTCTACTTAATAAATGACGTTACAACTAAATCTCCTTTAATTAAGACCAAAGGAATCTGAAAGAAACATGACTGGATGAATGCTGACTATAATTTACTAAAACATAAGAACTGCATTTCTTACCATAGGATTTCACTTATATGTGGAATCCAAAAATCACAATAAACAAGCAAAACAGAAACAAAGTCAGAGGTACAGAGAACAAATTGGTGATTGCCAGATGGGAGGGGTGTTAAGTAGCTGGGTGAAAAAGGTGAAGGGGATTAAGAAGTACAAATTAGCAGTTACAAAACAGTCACCATAATGTTAAGTACAGCATAGAGAATATAGCCAATAATATTGTAATAATTATACATGGTGTCAGGTACTAGACTAATTGGGGGAATCATTTTGTAAGTTATATAAATATCTAACCACTATGCTGTACACTTGAAACTAATGTAACGTTGAATGTCAACTGTAATTGAAATTTTTTTTAATTAAAAAAGAGAAGTGTTTTTTTTTTTTTCACTATAGAACTAGCCAAAAACGTCCAGTGGCAATTACAAGCCATCCATAAAGCACTAGAGATACTCTGAAAAACACCATGAGAATACTTTTGGACAGGCCATACTGAAGAAGACTTCCAAAAATAGCCAACATGAAGTCTGCAGAAATTTATTCACAGCTCTCACATATCTGCAGCTCTGACAGCAGAACAATAAGGATGTTATAGGAAAAAAGTACTAGTTCAGGTTTATATAAAGCAAAGATCAGGTAAGTCCACAATATCTTAAATCAAAAGAAAAGTCCAATTACATGCAGCAACCTAAAAGCTAAATAAATAGCTCTGCAAAGTGAGTAAATTAACTTGAGTGAAAATACAGGGTCAATTTCAATTTATCTCTATTCAGTGGCCTTATTCTCAAAACAGCTATAAATTTGAACTTCGTTATACCCGCAATCTGATTAAAGCAGATGAAGAATGCAATTTATCTCAGTGAATCTGACATCCAAATGCATGAGATTTCACAGCACTGGAAAATTTTCTATGTAAGAATCACCCAGTCCAATGAACAACCTCAGGTTGAATTTCATTAAATCAATGTATGAAAAATAAACATGGATTAACCAAAAATCACATTCAATAAAGTTTACTGCAAACTAACCTTGCTGTGGTTTGAAGAAACATCTTTAAAGAAGAAAACTGTAGTAGCTCTAATGAACCAATGTAGCCAGAGGATAAGTATGAAGGCAGGTGCAAATTTCTGACATGATGTATGATCTTAGAATAGTTCCCTTACCTTTACTTCAAAGAAAAAAAAATCTGTACTGAAAACAGCTAATATTTGTTTATTGAGCACCTGTCATACACTAGACACTTCTCTTATTTAATTCTAAAATCCAGCCTTTGAGTTAGTACTATTATTAGCCCTACAATCCAGGAAGGAGAAATAATATTCCACAAGTCACAAAACTGACAAGTGGCTAAGACAAGACTTGAACTCATAAAGTTTTACTCCAGAAGCAATATTTTTAACCACCCCACTACACTGTCTCATAAACGGTAAGCTTCTCTATGTAAACATCTTAAAATACCATCTAACTGGAGAAAGAAAAAAAAACTAATCATAAAATGTCTATAAGCGCTACTCATTCAGGATTAGGCAAACTTTTTCTGTAAGGGGCCAAATTAGAAATATTAAAGGTTTTACAGTCCACATGGTCTGTCACAACTACTCAACACTGCTTTTGCAGCCAGAAAGCAATCATAAACAAATGAGGACAGCAGTGTTCCCATAAAATTTTATTTACAAACACAGGTAATAGGCCAGATTTGTCTCAGGGACCATAGCTTACCATAGCTTACATAGCCCAGGCCAGCTCATAAATAAGCAGATTTTAAAAGTTTCATTATACTATAAAACTCATGACTGCTATATAAATCAACTACAGAACACTGCACATAGGTTATAAGAAGTAACATCATGGACCTCCTAAAGGGCAAGTGGTTTTATTGCAGAAAGATTTTTATTTTAATTATATTGCTAAAATGCATTGTTGTAGTGTTAACAGCAACATTTCTCTTTGCAGCCTCTTGTGGACACCCCTAGGTTTTTTCCTAAATCCCCAAAGAAGGCAGCACTACCTGCAAAGAACAGGTTTTACACAGCCACAGCAGTTTGCACCAGGCATATCACACAACCTACATTTGTTCCTGGACCACATTTATTCCCCATCAACAGTATCTATTCTGTGAGATGGGGATTGTGATATTCAGGCAACAAAATCAGATTTCCTAGAACAGTGAAGACAGGAAGCATAAGAGGGCATACCTGAATTAGTGTATGCAAATTAAAGACAAATGCATAAGTCTAAAATTTCACTCATATATAAAATATTAAAAAGTAACAAATGAACAAAACAAACAAAAACAAACTCATAGATACAAACAACAGAATCATGGTTACCAGAAGGAAAGGGAGAGGGGAAGGGCAAATCGAAAATTCAATTTTTCTAATGCTGACATCCTTGTTTTTAACCGCCATCCTCCTGGCTGCTCACCCAGTTAGGCACAGAGGACAGAAAAGTGAACAAGGTTTGCTTGTCATTCTTACAAATCCCCCAAGCTAACATATCATGAACAAGAAAATGGTATCTACTTTGATCTTTCCATCATTCATCATGTACTTATTCTATCTCTCACCTGTTGCTAACTGTGCAATATATCTTTTACTCCACCTTCCTCTCATATTCCGAATGCTATCACTCTAATTTGACTCTAACCTACCTATTATCTATTTGGTTTCCAAATGTTTTTAATCACACTGTTTACTAAAAAACAGTTTACTTATGCATCCAATGTATTTTTTTATTTATAAAATTTGTGTGAATATATGTAGGTATATATAAAATCAAATATACAAGAAAATTTTGAAGGGTCAGATAAGTAAATACAAATTATAATATATTCTTTTTATATCCCAATGATTCATCAAGCACATTTTACCTAGAAACTAGATTATGACCATATGTTCCAAACTTGGCACTACCAAAATAATTATTGTAAAATGAAAGTTATGTTCAAATATCTTAATATATAACATACTATGAGAACATCTATAAGGGTTTGATTCATTCGGCTTGGACAACTACCAAGGAAAGCATACAGAGAAGGTCATACTAAGGTTGGGCTTTTAAAGTCATACTGTGTACTGGGGACAGTAAGTAATTCGGTGATTTGACTACATTCCCCAAAAAATAGCAGCATCAAATCGGAACCAAAAATGGGCCACTACAGAGGCCGTTACTTCACCACAACATAAACCTGCATCAAAACTAATTTCGTTAAAAAGGTCTTTAATGAGTGAGAATAATTGTCAAAAATAAATGCAAAAGATAAGCTGAGAAATTAATGCCGTGGACTGACTTTTTAAAAGGAAAAGGTAGCAAATAAAAAATGTAAAATCTAAATGTTACTTTATACATACACATACATAACTCTATATTCAGAATTTTACAATCATAAACAACTTGAAGAAAATCCCAAGATATTTTCCTTAAGCCTCCTAATACTCCTATATAACACAACTACCATGTGGCTCAGAATGTTAAATTAAAAATTAATTTCACTCATTTGGTAACTCATTCATATAAAACTTTACTGAAAACTGCCAAATTAATTCCAGGATAATGCTTTTGCTTACTTGTCACGTGTTCATTACTTCTAATTTTTCATAATGCTTTTCAATTTTTAAATGTGAATACACCATAGAAACTATATATCTTAAATATTTCTTCTAGCTTCTAATTTTGTTCTAAACCAAGTATTTACAGGAATCAGTACGTAGAGAATCCCTTTCATTCATGATATATATAGGGCAACCAATGAAAACGATACAGACAGATGGGGAATGGCTGGCCATTCAGGAGTACCTTTAAAACATCAAAATATTTTTCCATTGTTTCATAAATCCTTATAAGGGCAATATGTACATAATGTAATTCTGTTGCTTCTTTTTGTAATGTTTATCCAGGTTGGAGTGGATGACTCCATTTTGTAGATTAATTTGTATGTTTGTGAACAAACTATATATTAAGGAGTTTCTGTTATTTTAGTCTAAAAATAAGCATACGGCAAATTTATAAATAGTGGTTCTATTTAAATAATCTTTATCCGACAAAAGATAAGCATTTAATTGCTTAAATATTTAATTATGTAGGGTTTGTGCCTTATGATTAAGACAAATTTTTAATGAGCATTCAAGTCGTAATGTTAATCCATCAGTAGAAAACAATTAAACATATTTGATTTGTACAAATTATTATGCTTTATAAAGTTCTCCCTTCTGAAATAAAGAATGGTAATATAATCACTAGTAATAACTATGAAACATATTTCTAGTTTATGATAAGGAGCTTTTCTCATAAATATTTTTCCAACATCATAGATTGGTTACCAGACTTCAATTCAGCAAATATTTATTTAGCATCTACTGTGTGCCAGGCCCTATGGGGCAAAAACAGAACTTTTATGACATTCACTACCTAATAGTCACTCAAAATCTAACATCAATAAATTAACACTGAATATCCTGGGGGATATAAACATTAAGGTGCTACTTTTCATAGTGGCAAAAATGTTAGGCTACATTTATAGTTTAGTTCTGAAAAAAAATTGCTTTGTAATTTTCTATCGATTCTATTTTTAAAGCATACATAATATGGACATGACAAATACAAAACCATTTCAAATAACTATTCACAATTTTTCTTCACTGTGATTCTGCAGTGGATGACTACCACATGGCATGGTGTAATCCAAACTGGCTGTTAGACCAGAATAAAAAAATTATTCCAACTGAGTCATGATATTCATCAGCTACTTACTCAGAACAAATATTCATAAGTACACCACGATGGATCCTTAATAGTGATGCAAAACATGCATCACTGGTTATCATATAAATACTAAATGTTCATGCAAACAGATGGTGACAGTTGTAAATTTAAATAATCTATTTAAATTACTTGGTGAGCCACCTCTAACCAATTCATCCCACAGGAGAAAGTGAAAAGAGCAACAGAAATACAGGTGGCAGAAACCCAAAACACGGATATGCTAAAGGCACCTCTACTTGTTTTCTCTATCTCATGTTGACAATGCATCAAAAGCAAGAAGCAACTCAGTAGGTTTAATCTCCGATTAAACTTGGAGACCCTCAACAAATGTATTTCTAACACCTCTACAAAAAAAACTAGTCACTGAAAGAAAGAAGAAAGGTGGCTTCCAAGGTTGAGAGGTGGGGGAAATAGAAAAAGGTTAAAAAGGTATACACTTTCAGCTATAAGATAAGGTCTGAGAATCTAATGTATAACATGGTGACTATAGTTGACTATAGTTTACAACACCGCACTGTATAACAGAAATTGGCTAAGAGACTAGAACTATTTTTTTAGTTAGAGTAATATTGACAGCCAATATTACTTTATATTAGTTTCAAGTGCATAACATAGTGGTTAGACATTTATATAATTTACAGTGATCCCCCAGCTAGTCTAGTACCCACCTGGCATTATACATGATTACAATATTATTGACTATATTCTCTATGCTGTACTTCACATCCCCATGACTATTCTGTAACTACAAATTTGTACTTCTTAACCCCTTCACCTTTTCACCTATTCCAATTCCCGCCTATCTGGAAATCACCAGTTTGTTCTTCCGTATCTATGAGTCTGTTTTCATTTTGTTAGTTTATTTTGTTCTTTAGATTCCACATATAAGTGAAATCATATGGTTATTTGTCCTACGGTCTTATTCCACTTAGCATAACACCCTAAAAGAGTAGAACTTAAATGTTCACACACACACACACACACACACACACACACACACACACACACAAAATAAATGTGGTGATGGATGTGTTAATTAACTCCATGAGAGGAGTTCATACTTTCATAAATATATATGTATCAATATATACATATACAATATATACGTATAATGTACATCCTGACTCAAAAATGTGTTTTCTTAATCTTTTTTAAGCCTTCTGTTGTTTTAAGATGTAGGTCTCCCTAACTACATTTCTTCCCCATGAAGGAAAGGATCTTTTGTGACAGGACCTATGTCAGTCTAATAATGCCTATAGGCCCCTTCTCAGAGTAATGTTTCAAGTGCATAAAATAAAAGCACAGGATTACTTGGTCTCTACTTCATGGATTACCCCCTCCTTGACTTTTATCATACATCCACTGCAGATTAACAGGTTTTGTTATAGAAGGATTTAAGTTAGAGAACTCCTCTACTTCTTAAAGTCTTTGATTCTAAGTTATGGAACATGTCCTTTGAGGACCAAATATCTTCAACATAAAAATCTCTTGCTTCATAATTTATTGTTATTCTTTGGCTATCCTCTCCCTATCCCACCTCAGTATTCTTTAAATTTTTATGTGAAAATACATGGCCCGTGAAAGGGCCCATGGCAAAAGATAAAATGGTATGAGTGACAGAAAGTGTTAGGATCCCCAGTACAATATGGAAATTGATTACCACACAGTTGTATGAGTGCAAACATAATTTTACTGCTCTTTGCTTTATTGCATTTCAAAGATGTCACATTTTTTCACAAATTGCAGACAAGATTCTCGATCCGCAAAAAGATTATGACTAGCTATATTACAGTGGTCTGGAACCAAACTTGCAATATCTACGAGGTATGCCTATGGTTCAATATCCTGTAAGTTGATAGTAGAAAGCTTACAATTCAGATCTGCCATTTTCCATTATCACATATGGCAGGTGAATATTAATAAAGTTTAAGTCAACTGTGTAACTTACTTCCAGTCCAAGTCACACCTGCTTAGTACTAAAAGAAGAATAAACCAAGCTGGTGGCAGTGCTATATCATTCAATGATAAATATACTAAAACAAAAAAGTTCCTTTGAAGTTAGCTTTTCTGATCATTTCCCAAAGCAAAAACAATGACACTCTCCAACAGCCAATTTCTCTAGTGATCTCTTTCATAACAGAATCTTAATATGGTTTCTCATTTCCATCAACTACAACATTCAAAGCAATAGCTGTACTTCATACAGATTCCGCAATTTTCAGTTGACCGTGTTGATGATTTTTTTCTTCTTTAAAGAAATTACAAGCTCATGATAAAAATCATTTTTACAGAATAAAGAATCGCCCATCACATTACAAACCAATAAATTTAATGTAAATTTAGTAAGATATATTTCTTAAATATGGTTCTGGGTTTAATTAATTTCCTTACCAACAAAACAAAAATCTTTTTAACAATAAAGTGCAAATGGCTATTTTAAATAATCTATTTCCAAGTAAACGTAATCCTACTTAAATCAAAATAAACACCTGGTTGAAATTCTATACTCTTTAATCATTAAACACTTAGTTTTGATGTTATTTGTCATGATAACTCAATTTTATTAACAAAATTTTACACATTAAACGTGACTCAGTCAGCTTACTTTATGTCTTACACACTCTATATATCCTGGCACTTAAGAGAAAAAAATTATAGCAGTGACACCTCCAAGAAGCATGAAGAGAGAACGCCAAATGTTTAAAGGAAGCACTGAATAAGAAAATTATATGGTTCCTCCCTTACAAGCATAACAAAAGAGGATCAGATTTTTGACCTTTAAGCATCAAGAGAACTTTTCATTTTGACCTGATAAATATGCAACCTGAAAATAATGATGCCATGAACTCTTTATGTTTCTTATATTCACCGCTATCACCCCAGTAAACCCTTCGTAAATGGGAAATTAGTGATTATGTCAAAACTCTTACATACCATACTAAAAGTGGGCCTCCCCATTCAACCACCACACTCTGGCTCATTGAACCAAACTGAATTTATCATTCTTTTCAATATAAAGATCCAGACTGCCACCATCAACTGATCAGTTAGCACATAACAGGAAACCTATCTGCTATCCTGGATTTATATTTTGACCAGACTGATCTACCAAAAATGATTATATATTTATATATATACACACACACATACATATCACACTACACAAAGATATTTTTAAGTGATCTCTATTTATACTATCAAGCTCAAATTCATATACTGAGCCTCTTAATCTATCCGGATTTATCTATGACTTCCATACATATATCTTCACAATTCCACCCAGTCTCTTTTCACGACATGTAGGTTTCCATCTGTAAGCTTTTGTTTACGCTATCCCCTTGCTGAAAAGCCCTTATAATCACAATTCTTGGCTAAATTTTTTTCCTGAAGGCTCAAATCTAGTCCTACCCTCACAGGTCTTTGCACTACCCTCTCTTCAAAACATTTCTATAACATACCTAAGGTAACTGATATTGTTACTCATCATTTAATGCTTATGCTTTATAAGTACCTCATTGATCATCAGGACAATGCCAATCAAATCCAAAATGAGGTTCCACTTCACACCCAGTAGGATGACTATAATCACAAAGACAAGATAATGACTGCTGGTGATGATGCAGAAGAATTAGAACCTTCATACAGTGCTGGTGGAAAATGGTACAGCCACTCTGGAAAACAGACTTGCAATGTCTCAAAAAGTTAAAAAGAGTTATATGACCTAATAATTGCACTACTAGGTGTATATCCAACAGAAATACTTATGTCCACACATAAATTGTATAAGAATGTTCACAGCAGCATCACTTATAAATCACCCGAAGAAGTACACAACTCAATGTCCATTAAGTAATAAACAAAATGTTGTACACCCACACAACAGAATATTAGTTGGCCATAAAAGAGAATGAAGTACTGATACACAAAAATATGGATGAAGCTTACAAAGATTATGCTAAGTAAAAGAAGCCAATCACAAAGACCACATATGATTCTATTTATATGAAATATCCAAAATAAGCAAACCTGTAGAGATAGAAAATAGATCACTGGTTGCTTATGGCTAAGGGAAAATGGGGGATTCAAGGGAAATAGCTAAAGGGTGTGGGGTTTCCTTCTGAGGGGGATGAAACATTCCATAATTGTGTTGATAATTGGACAACTCTTCAAATGTACTAAAAACTACTGAGTTGTATACTTAAAATAGATAAGTTGTATGATATGTGAATTATATCCCAAAAAAAGGAAATGGGAGGAGAGACAAGCTGAGACTCTTCCACTGAGACAGGAATAACAATGCACTAATTTTCAATATTTCCAATTAGAAGAGCTAATTATCTGAATAACTCTTCTTGCTAATATAAATCACAACTACTAATGCTAACTATATTTATTACGATTATTCAGAAAATTGTAAGAGGGAGGACTTTCATATTTAGAAGTTGTATTTTAAGATGGATCTGCACCAACTTTACATGATACTATAATCAGATTTATACTTAAATGGCAGTAAGTGGACATGGCAATAAACTTGGATAATACAAAGAGATATAAATAGAAATCATCCTTTATTTGTTTCATTACTCACCATTTTCTGCAGAGCTCTTCTACTCTTCCAAAACTGTTCGATCAACACTACTACTACTGCCCCAAACTTTGCTCGTAACCTTTCCTTCTTTCTCTACCTATCAAATCCAACACAATCTTTGATATAAATCAAGTCTCATCTACTGCAGAAAGATCTCCAGGACACTAGCCTGAAGTTCTAGCACAAATTCAAAATATCTGATTACTACAAGTAAATACTGTTTCTTACACTTCTTTCTTATATACTTATTTCACTTACTGTTTCCATATGAACGTCCTATCTCCCTAACTATGTAACTTCCTAAAGGCTGACAAGTCTAATTGTTTCATATTTGGATTTGGTACAGTAATATGTCTGTATGGAGTAAAACAACAACAAAACATTTGATTAACTATGAGGGGTAGGGAAGCAGGGGTGGCAGAAGATATTTAAGGTCAACTGACACAGTCTCAATCATTCAGGATAATCCACTCTACTTAAAGGCTCAGTATATATTCTTTTCTCAAAAGACTTTTGGGTCTAGGCACTATGAATTAAAATATTTTAGTGAAAATAGGAATAAATAAGAAATGATTGCGGGTATTTTTACAGAGATCTCAAAAGAATAAGAAAGAAGCTAGTGTTCTAAGTAATCCAGCAAAGTGTTTCAACCTGAGAAAACCCAAGACATAAATAGCCTCATTAAATAATCATTTCTTGGCATCTACTAAGGCTCTATTTTACATTTCACACAAAGTATATTAACTCAATACAGGCATGCTACTGGAAAAATGCTCCCCAACTGCAATGATACTGCTCTTTCCCTCAACTTCTATTTTGAGGAATTCCTAAAAAACCATATAAAGCCATTCAAATTAATAATATTAAGGAGAATATATTTAAGTAAAAAGAGCTGTAGGTCTGCATTTGAAAAAGCTTATGAATCATTTTTCTCCTTTATACTACTAAATACATTTTTGGCGAGAATATAAACTCAACACAAATGTGAATACACAGACCAGCCAAAACAGTTCCTTCATTTCTGGTTTAAAATAATTAGAGAATTTTGATTATCATGTTTATTCATATGTCTCAAAAGAGATAGTACTTGTGCTACCTAATAGTTTTTAGAATGCTTCTCTCCAAGCTTCTTAAACGTGGGACAACAGAACTCAAGAGGCTGCATATGTGGAGGAGCATTTGTGATGGCACTGAGAAACAGGATGCCTGTTTCTATTTGCCTCTGCCAAGGTTAAATCCTTAGCTGAAGAAGCACACATCTGTAGGCAAGAGTTTTGCAGTCTTCTAGCAACAGTGATTTGTAAACACACCTTTTGTTATAACTTTACTCAAAACTGTATCCACATTTAGACATAAAACAAGCCATAAAAGGGAGAACATTAGGATCAAACTGATCTCTTGTAGAGTGAATCACTATAAATTTAGTTTTTCTAAAGAATTTTTTAACATACTTTATAAGGTAGGTCATCACAATTTCACTTAATTTTTTTATTTTTCTAGAGAACACAGAGGACCACATCAGGAAAACAGGTCCTAGAGATCAAAGCAATCAATATGAAGAGAAAAGGACGATGGATGGGTTAATTCAGGTTTAGGAACAATTTCACACAAGATACTTACTCTGTATCTAACCCAGCATTTCAAAACCAATATAAAAGTCACATCAAAAATTAAGCCATTCAGTCAACAAATATTTTCTGACCCCTTCTGTTCTAGGTACATTTTCTATCAAATGCCTAAGTCTCAAATTGGAGTAAGAAATCTGAACAAACAGATAAGAGATCAACTAGATGTAAATTAAAGAAATTCTACTCATTTATTTACTCATTCACTCATCTCATTCAATAAACAACTATTGAGAACCCACTAGAATGATGGGCAACCCTGACATATAAAGGTACGAAAATGAATAATATTAATTCCGGCTCCATAAAGGTACCCAGTATAGAGGGAAAAACAAAAATAATGACAACACAGTGTGCTCAATGCTACAACGGCATAGGGTGCTCAGAAAGCACACTTTGTAGAACCTGACTTGGTCCCAGCAAATGGAACTACCCACTAGTGCAGGGTCTTATCAAACAAAAGTAACAGTTTTCACATGGAAGAATCAGTGTGTCTCTGGAATTCATGTTGGCATTTAAACTAGTTGTTCTACATTCTGATTTGGGAGAAGCCGACCAAAATAGAAAGATAAATAGAAACAGTTTTTTGCCTCTACCTAGCACAGAAGCCAATCATCCATGGGACTCATGTTTCTGTACATCAATTACTCTTTCAGATTATGTGTCTATAGGTCAATATAGCATATAGCCTTAGATAGCAGAAACAGTAACTCCCTTGGGAGGCAGACAACAGGTTTGTTCCTGACCAGGTTAATAAAGATAGCATTTCCCTCTGAGTGAAGGTTGAACAGGTTTGCTAGCAGCACTCTATAAACTGGAGGTTTCTTAGCTCCGACCCCAAGCTGCTCTGTGAATGGCACCAATCTGGACATGCTTTTGCACAGCCCCTGTAGAACTGGAGAAGCAGGGGAACCAGTGCAAACTTGAGGCTCATATAGCATGCTGTGCCATGAGCTATCTAGCAACAAATATCAAAATATAAAAAATCAACTTGTTAATCTGCAAATAGGGTAGAATTTCGGGTTCTTCATAGTTCTTGAAACTTAAAAATAATTTTTCTTTCAGTAAATAAAAAAGAAAAACCAAATCAATCTGCAATTTTCACCACAGACTAGGGCTAGTTAAATGAGAGGTGGGGAAAGGAGGTGAGGAGGACACACCATATCAACTATATCAACTCCTGTAATAAATCTGATTAACTAAACTGGTGTTAGTAGACAGGCTGCAAACTTGAGAAGTAGGTAGCGTATAAATTCCAAGACAGTGATAGCATAATTCTTGGACAATAAAATATCTCCTCCCTCCTTTCTGTAGAGGAGAGAGAGTTAGAAATAGAGTATTATTTCTAAAAACACACATTAAAAACCAACATTTAGTTCATTATTAAATAAAATTATTCAAAAGCTATTAAAACACGTATGACTAAGTGTGCTTGAAACTGAATCAATCTGAAAACCCTTAACAGAAAACAGTAATGAGAAAATAAGATTTATTAAAAGCCAGTATTTCAACTTTAAAAAAAAGTTGTCTCAGAAGATTTAGGTGGACAGTAGAGACAGAGATCCTAATAGAATTTTCCCTACTCTTTTATTTGTAAATTTCTACCTTATGGAAAAGTCGGCAAGTGAGAAAAACAGTCCAGATAGATCAAAAGATGCAAACAAGAAAGATGCAAAAAAGAAAACAAAATAATGCTGAACCAAGAACCTGTAGAGAACATTTAGCAAGTTTTTACTAAGTGTTGCTGTAATACGAGACCATTTCCTACATCAAACATTCTGAAATCAGACTACCTTCCAAAATTAGGTATCACAGCAAGGAAGAAAGCATTCCTCTGCTATTGCAAAAATTAGCTGATATGAAAATGTGTACAAGTGGAAAAATTATTCTAATTGTGATCACACGAAAGATGTAATAGGAAAGATTCCATTTTAATTTAGAAAACAAACTTAGGGAGGAATTAGTATTTGGAGGCAGTCTCTACAGTGACAGCCACTAAGAAATTAATTGATTCACTTATTCCACCAATGTGAGGGGTGGGGAAGGAACGAACTCAACAGAACAGAAAACTGTATTTGAGAGATTATCCCTGAGAATTTGAGCTGCATCCTTTATGTACTCTCAGGAAGTTACAGTATGTGATTTCTATTTTATGCGTGCCTAATAGTTAGGATTTTCTTCATATTTTCCCGGGACTTTTACGATGCCCAGTATACTAAGGCACTTGTTTCCGGAGCTTAAAATTAATGTACTGTAAGAATTGCCAGGTGTTGGCTTTATTAGAACTGTAACAAAATATCACTGTTTTCAACCATTTATTATGCCAAATAAAAACTAGCAGATTCTCTGCCCAACAGTGTATCAGGACCATCTGTCTTCTAACAGCCAGCAGACGAGCTTAAAGAAAAAAACAGGGCCGGGCAGTGGGGGTGAAACAAACCAAAACCAGCCCTCTGGGGGTATGGCGGGGGGGGGAATGTCCAGATATTGGTGGTCTACTACCTGCTTCAAAAATATTTTTTGTCCTATGGAAAAACATTCCTGACTTTAAAAACTGAGTAAAAAATTATACATACAGTTTGTTAAAACCTTACAGTAGATGTTTCTAATCATTATTTATTTAGAAAGAGCTGCATTATTGTTTCCTTTTATTTTGATACTAGGTATGAAATTGCTGTGGATGAATTCGATGGGAGAGACTCACAGACCCCACACTACTACACATTGTCTACCATGTGAAAGATGCTGCAGAGAAAGCAAGAAATGTTACCTGCTTTCAAGGAGATTCATCTTACTATACATTTCTTTGTATACTCAACATGCCTACCAAATGCCTACTTACTGATTCTTCCTCTTAATCTTCCTTCCTGTTTTAATGGGGTAAGTGCACAATTTAAACAAGAAACCAAATATCAAAAGGGGTAAAGGAATCCTCACATTCCAACTGCGGTGATATCGCTTACAGGGCCAAATCTCATCCATCGAAAATAACCCAAAAGACATGAGAGAAACTATACAATTTTCTAAATGACAATAATGTTCCATTCATTAAACATCATTCATTATACAAACATACACAGAGACTCAAACACCCCACAAAATTGTATTCTTATGGCCATATAAAAGAAGAGATAGAGGGAAAAAATAGAGAAGGAGGCTTTATGATCAAAGGTAAAAAGAGGAAAACAATCCAACTTAGGGAAGAGAAGGCAACAAAAAAGGTAGAGAAAATAGCTAGAAAAGCAAAAAGGGGTTCATTTCACTTTTTTAGTACTCTCTCTTTAATAAATTTTACTAAACATTACTCATCTGCCATGGATTGAAAATTAGAACATTAGCCCTTCAGCAAATATAGCTTGAGAAACACTGCTCTAAAGACTTAACATTTAAACATCATGAAATTGGTATGCTCATATTATAAGTATACAGCTTATACTTAGACTTTACTTTTAATGAAAAAATAGGCCTTTCTTAATATGCAAGCATCCTGTTCCCACTGAACTGTACTGAAGTGCCAATTAACCTTACAGCATCAGCTCTCAGGAGGATCTAAATTCTCTTTATATTCTCCCTACCTGGCATGGCACTCACGCTCAATTAACCAACCGGCAAATCACACACATGCTCAGGGTACTAACAAAGCTGGAATACTTCAAGACAAAATGTTTTTTAAATAATATATTTCAACAAAAGCAATGAAGTAGTCATAATGGAATAAATAACTTGAAGACTCTTGTTTTAAAATTTAGTATTATTTTTGTTTCAAATTATATATGGGTAGAAAGCGCACAACAATCTTTTCAGTGCTTAAAACCTCTAAAGTTCTTAATCAGCAATGGTAGAAGAGTGCCTTACATACTCCCAAGGAGTCACCCCTGACCATTCTATTTGAAATTGCAACACTTCATCCCCTGAATTCTGACTTCCCCTTCCTCGGCTTCATTTTCCCACAGCACATGTCCTATTTTTTGCCCATCTTCCCCCACTAGAATTTAAGCTCTGTGAGGACAAGAAATGTTATCAATGTTCTCACTGCCTGGTGCTTAGAAAATGTTGCTGAATAACAACTCTTCTAAAAATATCATGAAGACTTCATTTAATAAGCCTCTACTTTCACCAAAAATGTAAACTTCCATGGTAACAAACAAAGCTCGCCATCAAAGAAAATGTGATGTAACTTTGCCTATCACCAACAGATGGTGCTAGTTTCAGCAGCTGCCTTGGACTTAAATTCAGCATGTATCTTTGAAGCTGTCAAAAATATATATTGAAAAGAATAAAGTCAAAACAAAAATACGTTTGGAAAACTTCAAGAGAGTTTTAAAAAATGAAGAATTTAATCCAGTGTTCCCACAAATACAGTACTTCCATTAAAAAGCTTTAGGTAAATATACATTATACTAATTCCTTAAACTCAAGAACAAAAAGTCTTATGAAGAGCATTTTAGAAACTAACCTGTTCATAAGCAGAAGGCCTACCATATTAACCTAAATTCTCTATAGTTATTTTGTTAGAGCTATAAATATAAACAAGCACTTGTTAACTTTGAAAAGGTGCTTATTTCTGATTATCCTAATAATCAAGTTCAAAAGCAACTTATAAGACTCTCAAGAACAACCTGTCCCTATTTCATATTTCTTTTAATACCTCTACTTTACCTTAAAATGAAGATAAACATCCCCTGATAAATAAAGTTTCTAAAAGTTAGGGTATAAAAGTAGGTCATTAAAAAATTCAGAAGTCAACAGATGCTTTAAATATTGCGTATATAAAAGTAGAAAACGAAAGAAAACAAGCCAAAATATTTGTTATACAAAAATGATCAAGCACATGAAAGAATAAACATCAAGCCAAAGCTTTTAGCTTTCCTATGTGAATTTATATCCTCAGGAAATCACTTGCATATAAAACTTATATAAGGAAGGAAGAAAATATATAGCAATTCAGTATGTACATCTAAGTTTCAAGTCACAGAATTACTATTCCTTTTGAATTAGAATGAAGTTTAAATTACAACTAAAGAATAAAGCACAGGATGTAAGAAAAAGAAAAAGCACATATGAGGCAAGAGAGCATGCATACCAAGTCTACTTCAACTACTCAACATTTAAGGTCATCCCACTGTAGCTCTACTTCATGGTACCAAAAATTGAGAGTACAGTAATCTTGGTTCCTGGGTTTTACTTTAAAGAGCTCACCCTTCTGTTTAATTTAACTGAGCAATATATTATATAAGACCCTTGCACACAAAGGTAATGACAATTTCAGTAATCGCCAATTTTAAGAGAAACAGGAATTAAGACATTTGTGTAGGTATATTATGAAATGAGAAAAATGCTAGCAAAAAGAGACAACTGTAATCCCAATGTTGGTGGGATTAAAAAGTAAAGAAAGGCTTTCAAAGAAGCAGCAAGATCAGCACTGTGTTTTTGAAAGATAGGTAAGATGTGAAATGCTGGCATGGAGGGAATTTTCTAAGAAGGAATCCCTTCAGTGTAAGTGGAAACTCACACTGAGCTGGTAGTGTGATACAGGAGGGGCTGCCTTACAAACCCAAGTTAAAGGGAAGCATGGAAGGTCAACCACATGAAAAAAAAAATACTAAATACTAACCTGACAGAGGTTTGCAGGATAAGTCAGAAGAACACTGAGTACCAATTATGAGGTTTATCCTAAGGCAAGTCTGAGGTGATAAGGGAATGGGTCAGAATAGTTGCAGTGCTAGTGGGAAGCAAAAAAAAAAAAAAAAAAAAAAAAAAAAAAAAAAAAAAAAAAAAAAAAAAAAAAAAAAAAAAAAAAAAAAAAAAAAAAAACACCAACAGACACTGCTAAATGTAGAAATGACAGAAATCAGAAAAAGCACAATCATATTGAGGCTCAAGTGAGAAAGGCCTAGGTACAAATTCCAGTGTTGCCACTTCACTAACTAGAACAGCAGGCAGGTAACCAAACCTTTGAAAGCCTGTCTCTTAACCAGCAAAAGCGGGTCTGGGGGTTGGGGAGTAATACTGCACAAGGTTGTAGTAAGAAATAAGATACCATATTCAAAGTGCGTGGCAGATTACAGAAAACCAACAGATGTTCATCACTTCCTGATACTTCTTATACAAAAATATAACTGCCTACAAAAAATTTCTGGAAATAAGCTACTGCAGTTTATTCCCATTTTAAATAATATGGGGATAAAAGAGCGCTAAATCAGCACTCTCCTAAAACAGTTCCATTAGCATGCCTAACTGCTCCCCAAACAAGGACATTACATTCTCCAACATCCATTTCTAAATCAACGGTCTCAAAAATATAAGCAATATCCATAAGCCAATATCTTCCATATAAAACCTTCTAGAAATATACTGTACAGTTTTAATATCCACAAGGATGTTGCCAGTTAACCAGACAACTCCACCCAGAAAAAAAATACACTTATAATTAATTTTATTTAATGATTAAATGTAAAAACAAATATCTGCTGTTAATATCTTTTTGGTTCTATAGACAAACAATAGATTTATTTCTACAGGGCACTGTGCTTGCCTAATATGGTCTAATTATATTAAATTATAAACTCTCCATAAATATTTGGCTGTGATATCAACTGAACCTATGATATCAGTGTATAGTTTAGCATTCTTTGGGTCAATGCAAGACAATGACAATGTGAAAAATGCTCTATCCACTATGCTATAATCATGAAAGCAAATTTCTTTCCTGATACTACACTTGAAGTAAATGAAATGCATCACTTTTTCTTTCTACAATGTGTACTGATTCAGAAAAAAGGCCTAATTATTTACCAACTGTCTCAGATATTGCCTTTCCATGGCACTAGCAAAGCTTTATCACTCTCTTCCCTAAATGTTCCTATTACACTTTATCACGTGGAAATAATAGCTAATGTTAACTATTCTCCTTCTGTGTACACAAACTGTGCTGGGTGTTTTCTATTTCTAATTATCACAATAACTCTGCCAACTACAGCCACTGTTATTGGCCCCATTTTACAGGGAGAGGCACCAAGGCTCAGAAAGGCTAACTACTGAACATTATACCATAAATAGCTCCCCGTACTAAACACATACTTTCTTGTGGCCATGGTTTTACTCATTTTGTTCTCTTTGTTTAGAATACTTTTACCCCTTCCTATTAACTCTTATCCATTTTTAAAAGTACTTCCCCTGGGACATTTTCTCTACTGCAGTGCCAATATTAGAGCTTTAAAATAGTTGGTTTTATGAATGAATAAATAAATAGAAACCTGGGATTCCATACTAAAATTCTGATTTAATAATTTGCTATGTTAACTAAAGTATAAGCCTCTAAAACTTACTAGCACTGTCCCTGGTACCTAGTAGGCACTCAGTAATTAGGTGGAAAAGTGGGAAGGAGAAAGGGAAAAAGAAAAAAAAAGGCAAGAGGCAAAAAAATCCAAGGTCCCATATTTTAGAATCTTGATTTAAAACTTAGAATAGTTTTATAAGAAAACACTTATAAATAATAATTTAATAATAATGTTAGCTAATTTATTCTTTACCAACAGTGAGCTCTTACAACCCTAAGAATTTTTGAGCAAAAACATAAGACTCGATGTAAACAGAATATAGAATCAACTCTAAGTTACAAAGAATAATCTATGAGTATCTTTCAAATCTTAATTAAAACTGACCTATGTTTACTGTTAAGAAAGCTTTAAAAGGATACTGAGCTAAAATAGAATCCACCTATCAGTCTCATTTCTAAACAATTATAAAATCTGAAAGACAAAAGTATATGCTTGGAGTTTTCACTTTCATATTTAAGAAAATATACTAAAATCATTTTTAATTTAATCATTTTAATTATATATGCACACTCCTAACAGCTTCCCTGCAGGTCAACTTTCTAGGTATCCCATAGCCAATAAAACTAACCAAAACATAAGTATCTTCCCTGTGGTGGGAGGTCAACCAACCTTCTCTTACTGCCTTAGTGCGTGATTACCCCAGCTGGGCTCTCTCCTACCCATCTCTTTTATTTCTCCATCATTCAGGATTCCCTCTCTATTGCTAAGGAAATCTCTATCAATGCCTTGATCCTGTCAAATAGAAAAGAACTATGACAAAGCAGTCTTCCAGAAGACATTGCTTGCACTTGGTACTCAGTACCTATTTCTCCATTCATGTCCAAGTCTAAAGAAGTAAACATATCAATTCTGTATTTCAAGTATCTGCACACAATTGATAGACCAAAACTGTTTAAAATGTTGTTAAATACACCAACACAGGAAAAGCACACAGATTATGGTAGGCAACAGAATAGAAAGAATGTGATTTGGCATCAGAGATGGGTTTGTACTAACTCTACCAGTGAAACTTTGGAAAATGCCTTTCTTGTCAGGACAAAATGAGCTTACAAGGAAAGTATTTGGTTATGATAAAACACCAAATATTTTATCAATAATAATATGATTACTACATAATTTCCACGTAATCTTTAATCCAATGTTTTCCCACTCGCTCCAAGCCTCAAATGAGTTTCACAAATCCTCTCCCTTTTACAAAAGGGTAAAAGAAAAAGATAATCAAGACAAACAGAATAGCATGAACCCAATGTTCACTGCAGCGCTATTTACAATAGCCAAGATATTGGAAGCAACTTAAATGCCCATGAATAGACAACTGGATAAAGAAGTTATGGTACATATATACAATGGAATATTACTCAACCATTAAAAAAATGAAATCTTACCATTTGTAACAACATGAATAGATTTAGAGGGCATTATGCTAAGTGAAATAAGTCAAGCAAAGAAAGACAAATTCCATATAATTTCACTCACATATGAAATCTAAAGAACAAAATAAACAAAATATTAAAATAGATTCATAGATGAAGAGAACAAACTGGTGATAGCCAGATGGGAAGGGAAGGAGCTGGAGATTAGATGGAAAAGGTGAAGGAATGAAGAAGTACAAATTGGTAGTTACAAAATAGTCATGAGGATATGAAGTACAGCATAGGGAATATAGTCAATAATATTGTAATAATTGTGTATAGTGCTAGGTGGATACTAAATTAATCAGGTGATTACTTCGTAAATTATATAAATGTCTAATCAGTATGCTGTCCACCTGAAACAAATAATATTAAATATCAACTCTAAATGAAAAATAAAAATTAAAGAAACAAAATCAACAACAAAAGACAAACAGAATAGCCTGTAATATATACATAATGAAACTAGTTTGCTTAGGTGTCCGGCTTGTTGTCCTGAAACAGGAACAAAAATATTTGAACAAAGCCAGCAGACTGAAAAAAAATTTAGTTTCCCAAGGGGAACACATTCATTTACATGTGTAAATTAAAGTATTATTTCTCATTCTGTGTATAGTTCATTTTTCTCATTATTTTATCAGGCCTATGCTTAAAAATAGGTAATAAAAAAAATGCAGCCTGTGGTGAGTGATAGCTGCAATATAACACTAAAATATAAAATGCAAGTAATGAAGGCTAAAATGGAAAGCCAACTGAGATTGTGAATACAAAAATCACACTCAAAACCAAGTGCCTGACAACATGATAAAGAATTAAAAAGATGGCCATTTGGCTCTTTGAGCAGCACCATGGCGATCAGCAAGAACAAGTGCCTTACAAAAGGCAGCAAAAAGGGAACTAAGAAGAAAGTGGCTGACCCATTTTCTAAGAAAGACTGGTATGATGTGAAAACACCTGCACTGCTCAATGTAAGAAATACTGGGAAAATACTAGTCACTAGAACTTAAAGAATCAAAATCGCATCTGATGGTCTCAAGAGTCATGTTTTTGAAGTGAGGCTAGCTTATCTGCAGAATGATGAAGTTGCATTTAGAAAATTCAAGCTAATTATTGAGGATGTTTAGGGGTAAAACTGCCTAATTTCAAAGGCATGGATCTTACCTGTGACAAAACGTGCTCCATGGTCAAAAAATGGCAGACCAGGAC
Organism: Macroglossus sobrinus; assembly: GCA_004027375.1. NCBI lineage: Eukaryota > Metazoa > Chordata > Mammalia > Chiroptera > Pteropodidae > Macroglossus > Macroglossus sobrinus. The sequence goes on from PVKZ01002945.1 coordinate 97,908, forward strand.
TGAAACTCATGTTGATGTCAAGACTACCGTGGTTATTTGCTTCATCCATTCTGTGTTGGTTTTACTAAAAAACGCAACCATCAGATTTGGAAGACCTCTTATGCACAGCAGCAACATGTCTGCCAAATTTAGAAGATGATCAAAATCATGACCCAAGAGGTACAAATGACTTGAAAGAAGTCGTCAATAAACTGATTCCAAATGGCAGTAAAAACTTGTTAATATTCTGCGTTGGTATGAGTAAATTGGCACTGACATACAAAACCAGTGGGACAATGATCAATATGACCTCTCTGCAGGATAGTTTGACAAAATGCATCAAAAGCTTTTAAAATGTGTCATCTTTCCAAAGTCAGTCATTACAAGAAAACTACAAGCCAATATCCCTCATGAACACTGAAGCCAAGACCCTTAACAAAATATTAACAAATGGAATCCTCCAATAGGTACAGGAAAATATATCATGACAAAGTGATGCTAATCACAGGAATTTAAAGTTGGTTCGAAGTTAGTAAATCAACTGAACACCTAATTATATGTTCCCTTTAATAGCTACCAAAAAAAAATCTGACAATTCATTGTCTATTTCTAATAAAAACACTAACCCAACTAATAGAATAGAACTTTCTCAACCTGATAAAGGCATTTATAAAAACCTGCAACTAACATCAGACATAATGGTAAAAGACTGAATATGTTTCCCCTCTGTAAGATCAGGAACAAGACAACAATTCCACTCTCACCACCGAGTAAGAAAATGAAATAAAAGGCACACAGATTGGAAAGAAAGAAATGAACCATTTTTATTCACAAACACAATGACCATCTACAGAGAAAATCCCAAAGAATGTCCAAAAAAATAGCCTCTAGAACTAACAGGTCAGTTTAGAATGGCGGGTATACAAAACTTAATTGTATTTCTACATACTGACAACAGAACTGAAAATTAAAAATTTTAAAGTATGATTTATAATATACCATTTAAAACTGTGAAATAGTTAAGAGATTAACAAAATATGTGCAAGATGTACATGCTTAAAACTATAAAGCAATGTTAAAAGACATCAAAGAAGGCCTAAATAGATGAAAAGATATGTCATATTCATGAATCAGAAAACTCAATACTGATGTAAATTCTCCCCAAATAGATTTATAGATTCAATGCAATTTCAATGAAGATACCAGCGTGGTTTTTTGTAAAAATCAGCCAGTTGATTAAAAAAACTTACATGGAAATGAAATGGTCCAAATATCTCCTTAAAAAACCTTTAAAATATCAAATTGGAAAAATCACACTACCCAACTTGCAATTTACTATAAAGCTACATTATCAGAAAGGGTGTTACTGGTGAAAGGACAGCTGTATAGACAGAATTGAGACCAAAACATACATGGCCAATTAACTTTCAACAAAAGTTAACTAAATGGAAAAAGCACAGTATTCAACAAATGGTACTGGTCCTATTATACATCCATACAAAAAAAAAAAAATTCTCAACCCTTAACTCACCCCATAAACAAAAATTAAGTTGAAATGAATCCTTGCCCTAAATTTAAATGGTAAATTATAAAACCTCTAGGAGAAAATATTTGTGACTTTAGAGTAACCACAGATTTGTCAGACACAAAGTACATCAATTATATTAAAAAAAAAAAGATAATCAGACCTCAAAAACCAGATTATTAGTCAGAAACATGGATACCGGTCAGAATGCCTAGGTTCAAATTCCAACTTTGCCAGTACCAAGTTGTGCACCTCACCATTTTACTGTCTGTGTCTCAGTATTTTCCCCTTACCTGTATAATGAAATAGTACCTACCGACCTCATAGAGTTAGTCAAGGACTGAATGATAAAATGTTTAGAAATTTCCTAATCTAATTAAGTGCTCAATAAGTATGTTTGCTACTTTCTTAAAATTTTTATTTAAAGAAATACCTAAATTTCATGGCTCAAAATTTACTATTTTCTGAGTCTTAGAATTTTATTAAACATTGTATAAAGAGTAAGAGTTTGGCTTCATTTTTTATTCAATTCTCTTTAAAGAAATGATCAAAAATAACAGGCATATAAATAGAAAGGAAAATAAGAGAAGGGGGAGAGGACACATTTACTGTGTACCTAATATAACCCCAGAAAGCAGGTGTCATCTCTTTTGTTCCTCCTACCAGATACCTACAGAAAAACAAAGGATCTACATAAAATTTATAATAAATCTTCCAAAGTAGCCTTTAAAAAGAAGTGCTGGCTTTCAATTTAAGATACTGGACTGGTGCCCAAATGCAAATGTCTCATTAAAAGTAAAATTCATGTTTAGAGAGATTAAATTTTTGTAAGAAACGTTTGTAATGATTTAAATCAGAAAGTAGTATATTAAGAATCACAATGAAGGATCGTCTCACCATAAACCATGGCACCCCATTACCTTCCTTAATGTTATAATCATGACTCTGGCTACATAAAAACATGCATCAGAATACCAGTAAATGAGAAGATTCAAGCTGTCAATCTTTTAGAGTTCCCAAAATTGTGAATAATGAAAATTTTTTGGCACCTATTCCATCTCTAAATATGGAGAAAGAGGGACAATTCACTGCAAAGAAAGTCATTCTACAAATTTCTCTTAGTTCTTGCCTTCCTACAGTTCCCCAAAAGTAAAAAGCAGAACACATAAAGAAGTGGTGGGAAATAACAAAAGACACTCCACAGGGAGTACACTTACCTGTAATGCTTTATTCTCTTTAAGATCCAACCCAAACACATTGTGCCGCTTCACCTTTAAGAAATCAGCATCAAGTCCATCTTCATCCTCCTCCTCATCATCAGCTCTGTGCAAGAATTGCATAGCAGCTTCCTTATTCTTCCGTGACTCAACAGTGCTAGGAACAGATTGAGGTTGAGACCCTTTTCCTTTTCCCTGTTTCTCTTCTATTTCTTCTTCATCTTCCTTCTCTTCTTCCTCTTCATGACTAATGCCATTAGCCAGTCCATACTCTGTCCCACCTTTCTGAAGGATGGACATTTTCTCATTGAAGTAGGCTCTAAATTCTTCTACTTCATCATTGGTGAGGGAGGGTGCTCTTGGCTCGCTTACTTTATTATCTTGGCCCACTACCAACTCTCTGATGGGTTGTTTCTGCATTTTCTGAAGAAATCTTACCCGTGGTGCCACAGCAAGACCAAGAGACCTTAAACACAGGCAAATGAAAATACTTATCTCAATATACTGATAGTGTGTTTATGGGTATTATGAAACAGTTTCTCAAGAGCTGAGATTTATTTTTAGAGCTTTTTTCCCCAAAGAAATGTTCCTCTGAGATATAAAATTTTGACAGGTTAGATGATCCAAAAGGCAAGCCAAAATATACTGAATACCTATCAGAAAATATTAAAGATACTCGATTTTTCATTAAAAGGTTAACATATAGAGCATGAGACCAGAAACAAAGAAATGGTTCAAGTACTAGATCTGCCTATTTCCAGTTTAACTCTTGTCAGTCTCGGCTTCACAAACATGGGATAACAATACCTACCAGGCTTATCTCGCAGTTGTTGCAGAGATCTGATGTATAACTATATAAAAACACTTTGTAAAATGTAAAAACTACAGCTGGGAATGACATGGCTATGACAGGAGAAAACATAGTTCTCTGCAAGGAAGAAACTCCAATATCATCGTTCTTCCTTCTGAGACACATAATATGACATAACTTCTATAAAAAAGGACTTTTAAACCAGAGGTCAAAAAAAAGAAAAATTTTCTACTTCTAAGATCAAAATTCACCTATAATCAGGTCTTTCCCAGCTTCTAGTTCCAATGATGGATTAGAAATAAACTCTTAAAAGCAAGGCCTGCTATAACAAACAGCCAACATTACAACATGGATCATACTGCCTTTTCCTATCAAACATGATTTATAGAAACTGAAAGGTATAACGGTAAAGTTTAGATTCAGAAATAGGACTGTTAAGGTTCAAGTCCTGCCTCTGTCACCTACTAGTTGTGTAATTGATGGGCCTCTCATACCTCGGTTCTCTCATTTGCAAAATGGCATTATAAAAGTACCTGCATCATAGGGTTGTGGTAAGAATGAGTTCATAGATGCAATGCACTTAAAAAAGTGCCTGACACAGGCATATTGAATACTTGTCATTACTGTTATGGGGGCTATGGGTTATATCACGAACTCATATCCATCAGAGCATTTCTCTCAATGTATAACAATTACATTTATATGTCTTTCTCAGCTACTAACACTTGGAGCTCCTTTAAGGTGAGAGTACATACTATACATCTATAATTTTAACACCTAACACAAAGAACTATACAATTATCGGAGATTCAAAACATGTTTCTTTAGTAAAACAATTTTCAAACCTTTATTATACCCTACATACATAGCACTGCTTTAGGTATCAAGGATTTCTAAAGGAAATTAAAGATCAAGGAAACTATACACTTAAACATCCGCAAAAAGTAACTGAAAACACCAAATTAAACTATACCAATAATTTACTCAGAACGTTCTGCCTTCTCTAAGCATCACCAATAAAAAGCAAAGGTCTTCAACTATAAACAGATGAGATTTACTGGCATACAGGGCAATAAAATATCCCCTAAATATGGCCTTGCAGTGTTTAAAGGACCTGTGCCTCTTTTATTTGCTAATATCTCAGCTAAGTCACTCATAAAACCAGGATTGAACTTCTTTGTGGAGCACAAAAATCAGCTAATAACCTAAACCATGATTCACATTCAGAAATGGTAAAATTAGTGACTAGTACATAAACATATAAATGAACAAAAATGTGTTATCGATGGCATGTGGTTTTCCATCAACTACCCAGAAAGCCAGTGGCCTTACTCCGTTACGTAGAAATTAAAACGTTTCTAAAATGTTAAAACTGACAAATTATTGGTTATACTAATTTTGTAATCTAATATGAAGAATAGAAAGCAGCAGCTCACCCAGATACAAGTTTTTATTAGACTCAATTTAAAAGTAAAGGTGCACAAATTTGTGGAGAGCAGGCCAAATATACAGACCCTGACTTGCAAGTACATATTTCATCACATACTAGGAAACTTAATGATGAAATTCAAAGTATGATTAACTTCAAGGGTACTTCTATTGATTTTTCAATGCTTTTTCCCACAGATAGGAGCCCATTAAAAAAAGAACATTCCTACTTTATAGCTAAAAAGATTAGAAAAATATCCTTCAAATACTAAGCCAAAACAAGAGTTCCATTTTCATATAATAGTAATCTCAGTTACTAAACAGGAATATTTTGCCACAGTAACTGTACCTGTAAGAAACACCAAGACACAAAGAATATTCAGGAAATAAACAGTATGAGAAAGCAATCTAAAATAAGAGAAGAAATGATGAAGAGACCTGTATCCAACGCATAAGAAGAACTGTCTAGTAATCCAGGCCAGCATTTCAGACAGTAAGAGGGCTGCAGACACTAAAAGATTTCAAAGAATGCTTATCTGTTGCTCTCCATCTCCTTCAAGACCATAGGAAGCGGCCTGTGTAACTTAAAGGTATTTAAACAAGAAACTTCTTCCTAACAAGAACTGAACACTCAACAAGTTTTCCACAGATTACAGAATCTTTTTCTCTGCATCTCATCTCTTAACCTAAGGCAGAGTGGTTTAAACTAGGCTTCTCAGAGAATCAAGCTTCAATAAAGTTCTCTCTAACTTTTAAGATTCACAAAATGATAATATGAATACTTACAGGGCATATTCAGGTATAGGTAACTTGCTCACATCAAATATTTCTTTATCCTTCATCAGATACACTGAACGTATGTAGGAGACAAAACACTGTAAAAGTAAGTTTAAATGACATAATAGTCAGAAAGAGAAAATAGATTTAAAGCAAGATAAAAGAAAGTTAACTAAAGGGATAAATTCAACAGTAATGAAAAACCTGAAAAATAATTTTTCCACAAAAACAAAAAACCTACCTTTTTAAAACTGTAGTATTAAAAAAGACTTTAAATTTGGTTTCATTAAGCCAACTTAAAGAATGTCATCTTCTCAAAAAGCTGTTCAAGAAGTTAATAACATTTAGTTGACACATGATATAATGGGAAAAAGAACATAGGTTTTGGAATAACATGATAATCTGAGCTCCACAGCTTACTAGGTGAGCAAGTTTGGTTCCCTGTCAGTTCTCTCATCTATCATACAGAGATAATAGCACTTTCTACTCAGAGTATTATCAGAACTAAATGAGAAAATGTATGTAGAATATCCAGGCACATCTTCTGGAATACATACAAGTAAGTACCAATATAAATCCTAGTTCAGTAATTATTATTGTAGTAGTCAAAGGACAAATTTCCCAGCAAAATAGATTTTACTGTATTTAATTAAGCTAATCAAGTCATGACAGAAGTTTTATTTCCAAGGCTTTTCTTTTCTATCATAATTCACCATTATTATAATTTCAAGAAATTTGTCATCAACTTGTGATGTTTTTGTGTTTAAAAAAATAACTATCTTTATGCCAAGACCTAAACAAACCAAAATTTAAACATGGTCCTGATCCTCTGTCAGTTTGTAAAGTAAGCAGGCAACAAAGATCATGAAACATCTAAGCATTTTTATTTCTTAATTTTAAAATTACTTTTTGTAAAGTATATCTAATTTCCATTTGTGTATTTATAAACTCCACATTTTCTCTAACTCTACACTAATCTTTTCTTCAAGACATTGACACTAATCTTCAAACCATTTTTCCTGTCTACACAGGCATGAACAATGAATGGTTCCAGGTCAAGGATAATTTTTTCCCCCTACAATCATCCACAAGAAATCACTTATTGTTTTGTTCTATCCAGATTATAATCAAAAGCTAGAAAATAACTTATATGAAACTAGATAGCTTGCTGCTGCTGGCAATACAGTTAGCCATTCTGCTAAATCATGCATGAAACCCAATAAAGCACATCATTTATTTCAGTGTGCTACAATCTTCATCCTGGATGGTTCATTTGTTGCATGCACAAACCAGTGAAACAACATCCTTCCAATATTTCATATTTCCCAACTCATAATTAAATGACCTCCTAGGTATACAAAAGGTCACAACATAATAGAATTCATGTACATTATTTTTAAATTTGCTTATTATTTCCAAAACTTCTAAACAATTTAAATCCTAGCTAAAGTATGTCTGCCTGACAAAACATGCACACAAATGTTTGCAAGCCCAAATACATGCCCAAAAATTTTAAGAAAAAAATGTGTTTAAAGGCCCTTTCCATTAGATTTCAGGTGAAGTGAGCTTATAGAAGTCCTGCATAGTTCATTATTTGATTTTCTTACATTGCAGATTTAATTTCTCCTTAAGTATCACGGATGTTCTTAAGAAAGCAAGGCCTGAATTTGAATCTCAGGTCTGCCACTCAATAGCTATGTGACCCTAGACAATTTTTTTATTTTGTCAAGGTACTATCTACTCATCTATTAAATCAAATCAATATCACCTACCTCAAAGGTTGCTGGGAATATTAAAATAACAATGCACAAACTGTCACATAAGAGTCAAGTCAAGGCTAAGTGCATAGCACATAGTAGGCATTCAACTTTTAACACAGTGATAATTCAATTAAATATAAGCTAATTTTTAAAAACATAAGATCTGCTCTTTAAATAAAGCCTCTTTGCTGAAAATATCCAGTTTCAAAACCATAACATAAAAGCCTGACTACTGACTTTTTCTGCCCATACTCTTCTATCTTCTTAGAATGCCCTTTCCATAGCCCCTCTATTTTCTTCCTCCCACTTCCTCTATCTGGTGAAACAGAAATGCAACCTCTAAATCCCTACTCTCTAACTCATTGTTGATGTGTTATGGTAAGTGCAAAAGTAGATATCATATGTAGATCTCCTAACTACAATATAAGTAAAAGAGCGGTGAAAACAAAGAGCTTTATATCAGGGATTCAAATATTCATCAATTCAAAGATTAGATAGCTGTAAGCACAGTGAAAATTAATTTCATATCTTCCTTTCTAAAGAATCTACTGTTGGGTACTCTAAGGACTAAAATATATGTTTAATTAAAACACTTGTTTGTGTATTTGCTAATCAAGAGGATTTCTAAGTCCAGAAAAATTGGGAACATTAAGTCATATTTATAAATTAAAAGCTCATTCCTAAAGACAATTTAGCAAAAGTGTTATGCTTTCCAGAAATTAAACCTAATATAAGAAGAGATACTAATCTCGCAGTCAATAAAGTACACAGTCAGGAGTTAAGAGTAACTTTACTGAAGAAATCAAAAGTTGGTAACTTTTTAAGTATATTAAAAATCAGGCCACTATGTATTTGAAAATCATCTTGAAGAGGATTTTCTATGGACAAGTAACAGACATTTTCCCAGGTTACTATAAGAAATATGTGATTTTTTTAAAGTTAAAGGATAAACTAATCTGAAAATTATACTGCTTGAATATTTGAAGCATTGCCAAGAAAACCAGAGGTAACAGAAAATGATGGAATTTAACTTTATTATATGCTCCATTACAACAAAGGTATCCAATTCAAAAATGACTTACCCTTTGAGCTCTTTCTTTTAAATCTTGATCTTGAGCTAAAAATGATTCCAATTTTTTCTGAACATCTATAAGTTTTTCTGGATTGATTCTTTGTAACAAAAAGATAAAGGTTAAACTAAGACATCTCAATTTTAGAAATTAAAAACAGTATACTATATTCCTCAGTATTTTTAAATCTGTAACATGATTTCTCATCTACAAACCAGATTAGACTGAGATTACACTAGACATAAATCTGACTGTTTTATACATAATGAATAATGCAAGAAGAATAAATGAAAGATCAAACACCTTCTCTAAACATCACATGCTGAGTGAGCGAAAGATACTAAGGCTGTTTCTACATATAGCATTGGTTACTTCTTAAGACTATAAAGTTAGAAAGTAGCCTCTCATGGGAGATGGATCATCAATGAAGTGAAGAAAATGAAATCTAATATCATTTGTGTATTTCTATTTTCAGTCAAATATCATAAAACCAACTTCAAATTATTATTGTTTTCCTTATCTGGATATTAGGCATAATATAAAAAAACTGTTAGCTAGATTCTGCACAGGAAGGCTACAGGAAAGAATGAAATACTTACATGGGTCTGAATTTCACAAAAGAAACCCCATTTGTTTTCCTGATTTTAGACTGAACTACTTTCTTCCTGCAAACGTGGGTGATGATAGGTGGTTATGGTAGATATGTTTTTACTTTTCTTTTAATTATAAAAATCTCGAAATATACAAAGGTAGAATACTTTCACTCAGACTCAACAATTACCAATTCATAAACAATCCTGTCTCATCTAAATTCTTCCTACTCCTATACCCAATTAAACAACCTCCCCAATTATTTTCCTCTAAATAAAAACCAGGGTGTTTCAAGTGCCTGAAGACAAAGGAGACTCTGATAAATTCCACTGACATTCAATCTGAACATCTTTGATGATAGGAGAAGTACAATCCTCTGAAATGGACAGATAACCCTAAAAAATTTCATCCAAGAGGTTTAATCTTTTCAACCATCAATGCCTCTTGAGGCTAATAAGTTCTCCTTGTCATCTTATTTTCTCCACTAACAGTCTTCTGAAAAATTAAAAACAAAAAAGTCATAAATCAGACAGCAGAAAAGAATAGAAGAAAGAAGGAATTAGGTATATATAATTAAGCATAATTTCATGCTTTCAATATCCTGACAATAATATCAAGACACCAAGCAGTTCTTACTTGATTGCCTTCACAGGCACTTTCTTCTGAAGAAGCTGCTGCACCATCCCTTTTTCTTCTGAGGGGAGCAAAATTAATAAAGCTTCACCATCCTCTTTATACCTAAACAAAAAATAAAAATAAAATCTCTTCACATCAATGCAATCTGCATTTTATATTTTAATAAGTAGGTAACATGTAAGCAAGTTCATCTAATTAGTAAACATTAGAAATATCATTTTTTTGAACTGTGACAACAGAAAACTGGGACTCCAAATACCTTTTTCAAATTTTCATCACTAGTTATAATTCTTAGTGACTTTGAGGCTATACCACAAAATCTAGATCCTAAGAAACAAAACAATTAAATTTCTTAAATAGCGTTCTACTTATAGCAAGATGACAATTTCTCATTCAAGCCACTAGAGTATTGGAATAAAATTAGTCATTTAATAAACATGGAATCCAATACGTTAAAGAAATCTAATCTTCCTGAGGATTTGACTAATAAGAAACAGATCTCCACCCAGGTGAAAAACTTGCCTCCAATCCATGTACTTCTTTTCCCTTACCTAGTAAAATCTTATTTCATGATGCATCATCAGAAAATTCTACATAAGCAGGCCACAAGGCACTCATAGTTACTTAAACTTCTTGTGCTACCTGGACACAGATTTCCCTTATTGTCAGCTATTACGTGCAAGCAATAAGAGAGAAAGGAATTGGATATTTGTGGAAAATTTTTTTAATTAATTTTTATTATGGTCTGTGGAAATTTTTTTAAAGACACAAAAGAAAAAGTAATTTCAAAGCACTCTCTTCATGGTTCATGCTATAAAACACAAACAGTAAGTTTTTAGAGTTAACCAAATAAAACTATTTACTGAGAAACCATGCCAGGGATAAACTGTGAAAAACACACAAAAAAATAGAAAATGCCTACCCACCCCTCCTGACTTCAGTGATTTAACAATCTAGTTGACTAGAAGAGATAAACACT